>BQKZ01002379.1:73254-84403 GCA_036244855.1 Temnopleurus reevesii | reverse complement strand
CCTTTATAAATGCTTCATGCACATTGAGTAATGTCAGATGATCTCCTTCTTTGACTCCAAACTTCCTCTTTGCTCTTTCCTGCAAATAAACACAAGATCTCAAAATTATTCATGCCCCCTAAAAAAAAATTTCATTATTGATTTTTATTATAAAATAGGATATTGGTGTAGGCATTCGTGCAGCATTCTTTAACCTTACACCTTTAAACTTACTAATAAAAAAAAAATGATTAAACTGAATACTTCATACTACAGTCAATCCTCGTTATAACGAGGTCCTTGGGACCAGAGAAATTATCTTTTTATATTGAAACCTTGTTATATCAAGGCCAAAATACAAAAAAAATACAACGAGATGGTACCAGGAAAATTATCTTGTTATAATGAGATCTCGTTATATCAGTGCTCTTTATAAGAAGTTTGGACTGTACTCTAAAATTAACAGTGGTGGCTTTTTGTACACTGCATCAGTCCACCTTATCGGTACTCGCGGTGCTGAAAAGTTTCACTCATTATTGTCGGGCTGAAGAAGGTTGCCACTCGCATTCCAAGGAATTTCTTCCTGCTGTCCCTATTCACCTCACCTTAGTCTAGTGCATTACAATGTGGATGAATTTCTAGCTGTAGTAAATTAATGCCATGGGAGGGATTCAAACCGCTGACCATCCTATTGAAAGGCGGGTGTTTGAACTCCTACACCATAATGCTTCCACATTTGTTTAAAAAATATAAGGATCTTTCGTTACTCTGCTTTCCAGAATACTTACTGCTACATTGCGTTGATTAGAAGGGCTCTGAAAGACATTGTTGACCTGAAGCATTGCGGCAATTGTAAGGATCTCCTCGGAACACCCATATTCGCCTGTATTAAGAATGGATGAAGCCAAACAAAATTTAAGAAGACAACCAAAAATGTCCTAAAATGCTGATTAACACATATGAAAGGATAAAAAATGATCATGATGGTACATAATTAGTTTAGGATGTCTTGAAGATTTTTTTTATTTTACTAAAAATGTCCTGAAGGTTCATTTTCCAGTTGGAAGCTGGTTCAATTCATCTTGAGAATTATTGAAATAGATTTAGCTTCATAAACAAATGATTGTTTTCTTTAACCACCCCTCTCCAAGTCTGAAGTCTGTTTTCATTTTTTAATCGGAGTCTAGTAGGTTCTCAAAACCTGACCAATAAGAACTCCTCACCTGAAACCAGAAGCATCTTGGCCAACATGGGATTAACTGGTAGTTCTGCCATCCTGACACCTAGGGGCTCTGACAGCTTGGCGTGATCGTTGAGCCCACCCAGGGCATAGAGAAGCTCTAAACCTTTGACCATTGCTTTTGATGACGGAGGAGAGAGGAAAGGGAATCTTAGAACGTTGTCGATCCCAAGACACTTTAGCTGGAGGATGGCCGTGCCGAGGTTACTCCTGGGGCAACAAAAGAAAATAAACCTTACAATGAACAGCGTGAACATTTTAGCGATAACAAAGAGTAAGAAACAATACATGGCAGATATTTAGACTTTGAGGAGAGAGCAAAACTGAGAGCATTGCTCGCAGAGAGATGGGAACTTGTTTATCTTAATACTAAGTATCACAAAATATCACAAACCGGCCCCTCATTTATATATTTGTGAAGATAAGCTCATTTACAGACACTCATCTGGAGATGGGTGAACAAAAATAATACTAAATGCCTGAATAGCTTGGTCAGCGCCAGACCCCTCACCATGGCTTTTGATGATGGAGAAGAGAGGAACGAGAAGCGTGTAACANGCCAGACCCCTCACCATGGCTTTTGATGATAGAGAAGAGAGGAACGAGAAGCGTATAACATACTAAATATCAGAGCTTAGTAAACAATAGACATACCTTTGCATCTCTGGCACAGTTGTCTTTGGTAGCTTCTTGAAGTCTCCCTCCGTGTAGAGCCTGTAGGCCTTCCCGGACCTGACACGCCCCGCCCTGCCGGCCCTCTGCTGAGCCGAAGCCTGGGACACAGGGACTGTGACTAGCCCCTCGATGCTGTTCTTTGCATTAAATGCCTTGATCCTCACGAAACCACCATCAATCACTGGAAATTTCAAAAGATATGTATTGAAAGTTGAGTCTAAATTTGTGTTTAGTAATTTTTGCATTTATTAAAATTTGTATTCAAGTTTTTATTCAAGTGTTACTCTATCTCACACATAAATTAAATATATGAAGCGCAATCTCTCCCAAAACAGGTCCATATGTCTAACCACTACTGCATTATAGGTTTTTAGTTTCGGTCCTCTGTTGAGCCAAAACCTGAGTTACAGGAACAGTGACAATCCCCTTGATACTGTTCTTTGCCTTGAATGCCTTGATCCTCACAAAACTATCATCTATCACTGGAATAAGAAATAATCAAAAGTTCAGGGTCTAAATTTGTCTTCATTCTAACAATTTAATGAACGTTTTATTATGCCATCCCTCTCTTGGGCCGAAGCACAAAATACAGAAATAGTGACAAGCTCCTCAATGCTATTCTGTGCATTGAATGGCTTTATCCTCACAAAACTATCATCTATCACTGAAAATCTATTAAAAAAAATATAAGGTTGAGGATCTAAATTTGCCCTTTGCCCGTCTAGTTTCATTTTGGTTCTGTTGTGCCAGCCCTCTTTTCAGTCGATACAACGTCTAGCACCTCGGTGCTGTTATTGAATGCCTTGATCCCCACAAAACCAACATCGATCACTAAAAATATAACAATTGATGGTATGAATGTTTATTATACCAATTAAGTTTGTTTATTCTGGCCAAAAAATTCTTAACCTATCTTCTTGTTTTAAAACATCTGGTTAAAAGAGATTCCTATTTTCTATTCCTATTCCTATAATGTAATCAAATTTATTCATGTCTCCCCCAAGACAAAATATGCATTCAGACACTACACAGACTGAATAAGAATGTATAGATTGATACCGAGTGATCACAAAATCATTGTACCTTGCCTAACATAGCAAAAAGTTCTGCATATGATTTTCATCTAATGATAAACAATTATTTGTTAACATGTTAAAGGTATAGATTCGTAATGACCGGGATGCAGAAAGTGATGTTAAACCAGCTGATGTATTCACAAGTTGCTTTACATGCCTAAATATACCCTTATTCCTACGGTGTGATAAGTGCTTTTGCACGGGGGAGCGTCGGCCTGAAATGGGCGGTTCGATCGATGGTATTGTCGGCGGTGTGTGAGTACGCGTTCATTCTGTATGTGAAGCATGTTGTGTAAGGGAGAACGACCGCAGCATGCTTTTTTATTTTGCGATAATTAAGCCATTTCTAGGTCGATTTCATTCAAACAAACTATGAACATACTCTCATTTACTATTGAAAAGCTGCATTATGGTAATAATTTTACTGCAGCTCGCAAACTAGTTAAATATCTGAAGCGCTCTCCTCCCAAAACTGGTCTATCGCTTTAACAAAGGTTCTCTCATCGAAGCTTTGACAAATATGTGCACATTTTGATTTACAACCATTTGCAAATTCAGAATTGTTGACTTTCGCTCAATTTTGAGCAAAATTCTCTTCTTTTTTGCAAAAATTGATAGTACATACCATACACGATTCCATTGATGGTGATGGACGTTTCTGCAATGTTTGTTGCTATGACAACCTTCCTTGTATTCTTGCCAACACGTTCAAATACTTTCATCTGGTCTTGCGCTGGTAGACTACCATACATGGGTAGAGCCATCATTTTCATAGAGTTGTCCCTCAATGCTCTTATTTGGTCTCTATAAAGAAAAGCAAAGATGACTTTACAAACCCTCGCATTGTGAAGAACATATAAACAAATAGGCCAAAGGAAGCAACTCCATTTCAGCATTCACAATAAGCTTTCAAACACAAAATAATGTAGCTTCCCTATTTATTTAGGAATAAGGTGCGACACGTTTTCCTCTGCTGGATTAGTGGAAATGAAAGTTCTTTATTCTACAGCTTTTGTGAAAGTTTTGTCTAATTTCATTTCTTTGTCCGTTTTCCACACTGTGCCTCGTATGTTCCAGTGCAGATGGAAAGACTTCAACATGCACATTTAATTTCCTTCAGCAAGAAATTCATCAGCTCTTTGCTGCACTCAACTAAGATGATTTGAATAGATGCCAAGCAGGAATTCAAACCTTGAAACAGATCAGCATTGAACAGTGTTCTTCTGAAGCGAGGAAAATACTGCTGCATTTGTAGAAAGATATCAGAAGGTGATACGCACTACTTCCCAAAGATTTGAGATTATTACTTTAACCAAGGGAAGGAAAGTTAATTTACAGATTATCATTTGCCAGTTTCAATAATCCCACTGCAGGAGGTGGAATAAGACTATACACTAGTACGAAAGATATCTCTTACATCTCTTCTTTATCTCTTGGAGTAAAATCATGAATTTTAAGAAAGAAGATCGAATATCAATGACATTCAGCAATCACTTTGAATTTATTAACAATGGCAATAGTGAACTGCAAGGTGTCACATGCTTTAGGGTGCCACAAAATATTCACATGCAGAATGTATGTGATCATAAAAAAAAACAATGTTCTCTCACATAACCATACTGAGGACATTCTCCACCTCATCTTGGCCTTGTAGGATTGCCAGTATGTCCTCCGCTGAACTGCAAGGTGTCACATGCTTTAGGATGCAACAAAAATATTGTTCTCAAATGCAGAACATCCCCTTAATATTCATCTACACAATGGCTAAGACCATAAAATAAAACAAATGATGCTCACTTACATAACCATTCTGAGGACGTTTTCCACCTCATCTTGGCCTGGCAGGAATGCCAGTATGTCCCCTGCTGGCTCTGACCTGTGAATCTTCATAATGGTCTCCACCATTGACTTCAGGTAGTCTGGTACAGGACTATTATAGGAACAAATTAAAGATGACATGTAATACAAATAAAATGGAAATTGTGGAATAAACACAAGAGGTATCTCGAATTGTCCAGGAAAGAAAGCCAGGATGTCCATCACTGACTCTGATCTGTATATCTTTATTATGGTACAGGACTAAAAAAGCGATGATAATCATAAAACAATGTAAAAATGGGAAAATTACTAAAATGGACATTCTTATGACATGCTCGACCTCATCTTGGCCGGGAAGGAATGCCAATATGTCACCTGCTGGCTCAGATCTGTGAATCTTCATAATGGTTTCAACCATTGCCTTCAAGTATTCTGGTACAGGACTAAAAAGCAATGATAATCATTAAACAATGTAAAATAGGATAATTACTTAAATGGCAATTCTTAGCACATTCTTCATCTCATCTAATTCAGGAAGGATGTCCCTTGCTGATTCTGATCTGTGAATCTTCATTATAGTTTCAACCATTGCCTTCAAGCAAGTAGTCTGGTACAGGACTAGTAGTAACAAATAAAGATAACACATAATAAAAATATAATTGAAATTATAGAATAAACAGGAAAGATATTTTGCCTTGTCCGAGAAGGGAAGCACAAATGTCCACCGCTAGCTCTGACTTATGAATCTTTTCAGATAGTTTGTTACAGGATTAAGATTATAATAAAATCATAAAATTAATGAATTATATGTATAAAGAATAATAAAGATGTCTCATTTTGGCCTAGAACAACGACCCCCCCCCCCCCCAAAAAAAAAAAAAAAAAAAAAAAAAAAAATAGACTTTTGAATGTAATCAACCTCTGGTACAGGACCGATACTATTCCTGGTGTTTACAAAACAGAGAATAATATGAGTAGGGTTGGGGTTTACCCTGTACAATAATTGATACAACTACATACAAAGTAAGCATAAAGACATTGTAAATGTACAAGATATACAAATTTGGTAAGTTCATGACAAAACCCACATACTTCAGGATTTTGATTGTTTATATCTTCTTTAATATTCTTATTCTTATTCTACAAGCCTAAAATAACTCTGGCAATTGGATATAAACTTACCTAGAAGAGTAGAAGATATCCACTGGGTATGTTCTTCCTTCAACTGTCAAAATTGTTGCAGTATCCTCTCTTTGAAACAGGAAAAAGAACATTTCAAGATGGTCAATATTCATGTAACAACAGTATCCACTCATGAATTACAATGTAAAATCAAATTGCATGGTGGTAAATGGACCAACAGAGTACTCTTGAAATTAGAAAATAAACTAAATTCCAAATTTCTTCAATTTCCCACCCCTATCTGAGGTGAGCATTAACATCAAACCTTTTGAAGCAGTAAACAAGATAGATTATTTATCTGAAGCTCTTTTAATATGGAGAAATTTACTTTTAAGACATTTTTTTTTGTTTGCATAACCACCAACTTTTTATTGTGTATCAACAGTAATTGTTCTAACAAAACTCTATAAAACTAACCTATCAGGACTTTTATTCAACCTAGAAAACAGCATGCAGATACAAGTTATTCTGATCAAGCAAATAAAAAACATCAGGAACAAGACATACAAGTAAGGAAACAACAAAACTTTTTTTTCCACTTGATCGGATTGGAATTGCGTTGGAACTACCTTTCCCTTTTTAATTTTGAATTTATTATCACTTGGTAAAAAAATATGTAACTACTTTCACCAGAAATCCTTCTTCTGAATTTTACTTTTTAACTACAAAATGTTATTACTCTAAATGACAATCGACTTCTAAAAAATTGAAAATTAATGTCAACTATTGGAGGTTTTTGGACCATGACAACATCCTAAATATGGATGGCATCAATATGCAATCTAGAAATGGTGACAGTTCATTGCAATATTCTTTTAGTATTGAGTACTTGTTGAGAGCAATAATCAATTAATTTAAAAATTTGCTTTTTTAAGCGCTGCTCAGTGCCACGTGCATGAATACTGTAACTGTTCTCCTTTTCATTATGAATTGTCTTATTATTCTTCCATTATGTATTTTTATGTGCTTAATTTGTCCTTATGCCAACAAAAGTATTTTCTTCGATAAAGGGCTATGCCAAGGTGGCAAAGTATTTTAAACAATACAGGCTTACTTTTTATCTCTACCCGAGTTGTGATTGAAGAAGTCTCTGAAAGCTTCCGCATCGAGCGTTGCCGAGGCGATGATGATTCTAAGTTCAGGTCTCTTCTTTTGAATCTTCTTCAGGAGACCAACAATGATATCTGTGAATAGCGTCCTCTCATGGGCTTCATCAAGCATGAGGACACTGCACAGATATTAAGAATGGAGCCTGTTAACCAATTCATCATGAACTTTGCAAACCATGTGGTCACGCTAAGTGGGCACAACCCTGTCCCCTCCCCCAGAATTAAAGTTAAAAGAAGTGCAAAATTGAAGCTTTGGAATTTTTCTTGCTTGTACGATTGGAGAAGGGGTGCAAAATTTTGACGTGAAATCACCCATTTTTTGCTGGGGGGGGGGCACAAAAATTTCAAGTTGTTCAGGCTTGCTGGGTTGTGTGATCCAGGGTATGTGCACGTTATTCTTCAGCAAATTAAATCACTGATGTAAATTCAAATTGGCAATATTGTCGTTTCATAGAACCAATGCCTGAGTCATCTTTCTTGCAGACAATATTGCTCTAAGTAAGCGAGGTACTCTAAATAAAACAAAAACAGTGGACTGGTGAACAGCTGAGGCATTGTTACATTGCCCCTAGTCTGTTGTGATGTGTTGTTAAATGGAGATTATATAAATGCTAATACATATGATAACCAGTGAAGTAAATTTGTTGCACTATAACATCTACCAAAGATAGATATCTTTCCATAAATATCAAATCTATCATTTGATTTGTGAACTGAAATTACAAAATTTCAAAATGGTGGCAGCGGTGGGATACAAATTCACACCATGAAAATGATATCAATCCAATTCAATTTCAATTCACATTTGTGAAATTTAGTTTTTTTGCAATATAACATGTAGCCAAGATGTACACATCTCTCCATGAATATATCTATCATATCTATCATTTGATCTATGAACAGATATTACAAAAAAAAATTAAAATGGTGGCAGCGGTGGGATATAAATCCACACCATGGAAATGACACATCAATCCAATTCAATTTCAATTCACACTTGTGAATTTTTGTTTTGTAGCAATATAACATCTAGCCAAGATGTAGACGTCTCTCCATAAATATGTGTATGAAATCTATCATTTGATCTATGAACGGAAATTATAAAATTTAAAAATGGTGGCAGCAGTGGGATACAAATTCACACCATGGTAATGATATCATTCTAATTCAATTTCAATTCACATTTGTGAATTTTTGTTTTGGTGCAATATAACATCTAACCAAGATGCAATAATCTCTCCATTAATATATCTATCAAATATATCATTTGAATTATGAAATAAAAATGCAATATTTCAAAATGGTGGCAGCGGTGGGATACAAATCCACACCACAAAAGTGACACATCAATGAAATTCAATTTAAATTCACATTAGGTTTATCAATTAGGTTACAATATCATACATTACAATTTGTTACTTAATAGTAATTCTTACCTGTATCTCTTTAAGAGAGGATCCCTCATCATCTCCCTCAGAAGATAACCATCAGTCATGAACTGAGGAGCAGAAAGAAAGACCATCAAACAGAATAATATACATTCATATATTTTTCTAATTTACAGTTACAACATTGGGAATCTGGAATATGGCAATAGCACATTCATATCATGCAAAGAATGAAAACACAAAGCAACAACATTAAGATTTAATTAACAGCTAAGCTTTAATTAGCAGTCTGTGAATAAAAATTTGTAATCGCATTTTAAATTTGGTGCAATATTTTGTAACCTGAATAGTACCAATATAAAATGCTTTTAGTTTCTAACCTGTGAAACATTTCCTAAATTCTAACCTTATACAGGGAGACTTGTTTACTATATCTTCAATTCCATCTATAGTGAGTACTTCTTGTGTACTTTAGGGATTTTTATATGATATTCTCTTTATCTGGTGTTTAATATCTGTAAGTGAAACTTATGTTAAGGATACCTTTTCTTTTGATTACTTGAGCAATTATAGCAAATTATTCCAACTGCTGGAAATTCACTTTCTACAAAAGTATATGACAAATAAATTGACTTCGTATTTTTGGGTTTAATTTATTTGTCGTTTTACTCAAACATGGTGTCCCTTTCAATTAACATAAAATCTGCTCAACCAAGGGACCCTGTACAAGCAGGACCTCAATTTTCCTTCAATTTGTTTACAACCAAAAATTATGAGATAAAAATAAAAGCCATGAGTTGAAATAGACATGAGTATAGCTCTGGGGGGTATGTCGAATGCTACCTTGATTTTTGTCGTCTGTGGATGAGTACAATCTTCAAATCGGATGGCATAGCCGACCTCATGACCTACGATGGCTCCCCTCTCTTCTGCTACTCTCTGGGCGACCTGCATTGAAAAATAACAGAAACATTGCATCACAAATTCCATGGAAACCATACATTGCAGTTGTCATAAAAATTACTTCTTTGATGATCACAGCAACACGGAAGAGTTAAGTGCTTACTTTGAATATCTCTCATTAGTGTAAATTCAGTGACAGCAGCTACCCTGTCAGGTTGGGTGATCGGGATCAGGTTGGGATGATACGTCCCTCTGTACCCCAACCCACTGCTATCAGATACTGTGGTATCTGGGTGCTTATTCTGCCTCCCAGCCCCACCTAAATGAACCTTCTCTATCACCTACCCCAAGAGGTATGATTGGTGTTTGTGACATCTTCTAGATCAATGTAAACTTACTGCTACTCTAAGAAGTTGGGTAACAGGTCCCTCCCAATCACAACCCCCTTTAACCACGTATTGGGGTATCTGAATGCTCTTCCTGGTTCCAGTTTCACATACTTGTATCTCTCCTCTCACCTTTCCCGAAGAGCTCTATTCAGTAATTGTGACATCAATTTCAGAGTAAACTCACCGTGATGGCAGCTACTCTGCAAGGTTGGGTGACCCCGATAACGTGTCCCTCACCCCATCCTGCTTCCACAAGGTACTGGGGTATCTGTGTGGTCTTTCCACTTCCTGTCTAACCTACATGCACCTCAAAACTCACCAATCCCTAGCTTTATTCAGTAATTGCGACATAAATTTCAAAGGAAACTCACCGTGACGGCATCTACTTTGCAAGGTTGGGGGACCCATATGTCCCTGTTCACTCTAGTCTGCTTCAACACATATAATGGGGTATCTGAGTACTCTTCCCGCTTCCTGTCTCACCTGCATGCACCTCCAAACTCACTAATCTCTAAGAGCTTTATTCAGTTATTGTGACATCAATTTCCATGTAAACTCACCGTGACGGCAGCTACTCTGCGAGGCTGTGCGACCCCTATAACATGCCCCTCTTCGCCCCAGCCTGCCTCGACCAGGTACTGGGGACAGGGTATCTGTGTACTCTTTCCAAATTCTGTCTCACCTACCCCAAAAGCTTTATTCATTAATTGTGTAATTTCAGTAATTACGTAAACTAACCGTGACGGCAGCTACTCTGCGAGGTTGGGTGACCCCGATGACATGTCCCTCTTCACCCCATCCTGCTTCAACCAGGTACTGGGGTATCTGTGTGCTCTTCCCACTTCCAGTCTCACCTACCCCAAGAACTTTATCCATTAATTGTGTAATTTCAGTAATTACATAAACTTACTGTGACGGCAGCTACTCTGCGAGGTTGGGTGACCCCTATAACATGTCCTTCTTCACCCCAGCCTGCTTCAACCAGGTACTGGGGTATCTGAGTACTCTTCCCGCTCCCCGTCTCACCTACTACCACCAGAGTCTGGTATTTCTCCAGCAGGTATAGAATGTGATTCCTGTGCTGTGGGGTAGATGGTAAACAGTAAAGAAATATTTAGAGTATGTCATGGGAAAATAGGCCGGTTTACTAATATATATTCAAATTTATCCCAGTTTCTTGTCAACGACTGTAGTTACGTGGTATTCCTTAAAGCGGTTAGTTACAATCGAAGTACAATACCTGGAATACAGTTTGCAATTATCACTTGTTGCTATGTCAGGCAAGCCTTGGGCAAGCATTTGGGTCGTTAAGAATAACCTTTGTGTACAATGAGCGCATAAAATTGGCATTATCAGTATGGACATAGTAGCAGGTACATGTAGGTCTTAC
>BQKZ01002379.1:17904-64704 GCA_036244855.1 Temnopleurus reevesii | reverse complement strand
CCGAGGGGGTGGCTTGCAAAACCCCCCCCCCCCCCAAAAAAAAAAAAAAATAAATAATAATAATAATAATAATAATAATGATAAATAATAAATAAAATAAAAAATACATTAAATTTTTTTTTAAAAAATGAAACAGTTGGTCCCCAGCTCACTGGCAAATTTTGTGCTCCATCCCTACAAAAGGCCCCCTAAACATCCCAACCCCGAAAGTTCGCAAGTTGAATATGAAATATATAAGATATTAATTGACATTGATTATTATGTCGGTGCACACTGGGTGCAAATTAGCGAAAAGGTGCCTGTGCAATTTGTGGCAAAACTCGAGCAAATTCACTGTGCGACGCCTGTTTGCCATTTCTTCGCACAGATTAGAGGGGCCGGATGAAATATTTTTGTGTCTATATCTAGTTACTGTGAATATTCATGAAGTTGATATTTACTTTGTCCAAATACTTTTTTTAACAGATATAATTTGCAAAATGTTGAAACTTTAGTTTGTTGTTCTGCATCATTTTGACTATTATATAGGAGATATTTGGGTATGGTGAACGGTATCAACAATATGATAAAATAAATATACAAAAGACAAATTTCAATGGCAAGCAGATTAAAACAAAATATCGGTCATGCACGAGCGATTCATTTTTAGAACGACAGGCTGCTATGTTGACCTACTCGTAGCTATCCGTATACTCTCTTCCATCATTCAATAATATCAACTCATTCATCAACAAAAACAATATTTACAACAATATTCAGGGGGAAGCCTGCCAGATAGACTGAGCCGGCGTATATTTGAAACATGTTGTTGTTGTTGCTTATAACATTGCAATTCAATCTAAACTTTCGAATCGTACAAAATTGGTTCCAAATGTTTATATTTACAGCCTTTTCGTTATAAAATTCTTTCTCGCAGTTAAAGAAAAAATATACAATAAATTATGTTAAACATGCACTTTAACCATTAAAACACGTAAATTCGAATGCTGATCAAAAAGCATGGCTACATTTGTGTTGAAAATTTTGTTCGAATTAAAACATCAGTTAAACTATTCATTGAACACTCATATTGTGTCTTCTTTTTATCCTTGCATGGAGCTTTTGTCTTTATTAAAAGCCGCCCCATGCCGGGATCCTTTCCCTAGGTTGAAAAAACCAGAGATAAACCTGATAAGGGACAAATTCTCTGGAAAAACCTAATGGTAAAAAGATCCTTTAAAGAATTAACGTTTTGTATGATATAGCCATACATTTTGGACATTAATTCGTTATTTTGTGAAATATTGTTGTTCGGTCGTCTGGCAAAGCTAGAATGAATCATTTTCAACCTCCTTCCCTTCTGCACATTCCGACCCTTTTCAATACCAATACAATTGAACTTCCCAACCTATTCTGATTCGCCCGCCCGAATCACTACATCTTTCAATATTACGTAACATTTCTGGAAACTCGTATACAACATTTTCTGGCTATACGTTGTAACGCAAGAAAATACAATTCCCTATCTTTCCGCTCGCGTCTACTCGTCTCTTGGATATACAAAATTACTAATATTTAGTTAAATAGTTATTTTTTAATTCATTTTTTTAAATATAATTTTCCATTTATCATGATGATCGATTGTGATAATATACGTAATTTACATATACTTATAGCTCACGTACTAATAGAACACGGGGCAGGTTCGCCTACTTCGAAAATTTACATTCAACATTGTGTTATTAAAAAGAAAATGTGGTGACCGATGAGTTCGAAATGAGGCTGGTTATTAGCCACAACTCATATTTATCAAACAAAGACATTTCATGCGCGCACCGTGGGAGGCTATATGGGGGCGCTATAATTATTTGGGCGCCAAAGGGGGCGCCAAATTGGAGGTGGGGCGGGGGTGCCAAAAATCATGCTCAGTCCCCCGGGGGGCGCCAAATTTGAGGTGAGGAACTTTTTTTTTTTGCTTGTCAGCGTAGCCGGGAGGGGCGGGGGTGCCAAATTTGGGCTCAGCCCTCCGGGTATGAAAATTCTGGGTGCGCGCCTGCATTTTGGGCACTGTTGAAGCTTGCAAAGCGGATGGTACAGCAATCTTAGTAAAAAAAAAAAAATGAGCGAACTTGTCTAGCACTGGCGACCTCCCTTATAATCCTTATGAAATGAAATTTTGATTACTTGGACAATCAGCTCATGAGCTCCCATCATTTTGCATCTCATCGCATCCCCTACAGTACAGCTGCTGGCTATCTAACATGTGACTGGTATCTAACATCAATAAAATAAGGGTTGTGTGCTAAGTTAATAAGCAAAACAAAACTTCTAAATATGTGGAATGAAGACCAATTTGAACAAGAAGAAAAAAAGAGGAAGACGAAAAAAGGGTAACATATCACCCACCCCGGCCCCTTCAGCAAGTTTTGCGCTCTTGTTCCATGAGCGCCTGATTCGATCTCGGGACCTCCTGATTGAAAGACGGGAGAACTTCACTTTTTATTTTATTTATCTATCTGCCTTTTAGGGTAACCGCACATCTTATGTTCTAAGTTCTATGATCAACTCCCCAACATACACACACACACACACACACACACACACACACACACACATACCCACACACACACACACACACAGACACACACATACAAACACACATACACACACCCATGCAAACAAGCAAACACACTCACACACGCAGAAACAAACACACTATCGCGTGCGACACACACTCACCATATTTTTTATGACACACATTCACGCAAGAACGTTTTTTTTTTTCTCCTCTTTGTCAGCTTGTAGATTTCCTTCCTCCGGTATGCGGAGATCGGCGATGAATCGCAGTTGTGACGAATCAGTCGTTATGAGGTCGAATCTAGTTTATGTTGTCGTAGCAGATGAATTTTCAGTAAAAATCTTAGGCAGTGGCAGGTGAGGGTATTTGAGGATGATGTGGGGAGAAGTGGTTAGGGGAAGAGAATAGAGGTAGCAAAGATAAGACAGTCTGTAGAGTTGAGGTAGTTCATTAGGGAGGCAGGCAGGTCAAGTTTGGAGATGTGATAGCGAAGCATTAGGCGTTGTTCAAGCAGGATAGGGCAGGAGGCAAGGAAGTACGTGGAGGGATTCTTCGTCTTCAAGAGCTCTTTATAAATGCGAATCCGAGACGTGAACTATTGATCAGAGAACCTTATCAACATATTCATGATATTGTCATTCCTGATGAACACACATATAAACACACACACACAGACAGACACACACACACATACACTCACACACGTGCGACACTTAATATACCCAAGCTCACATCATTCACGCATACTTTTTTTTTATCCTCCTTGATAAAAAAAAATCAAACGTTAACCATGAGTTACCCCATACCAACTATTGGGCAATAATGAACACAACAATCATAGGACCAAACCCTTAGAACTATAATACCTTTCCAATTGAAACAAATTGAATCAACAGAATCCTTCAAGTCCTATCTAAAAGCATATCTGTTTTCACGTGACTTATTATTTTATGCTCTATATTTTTGTTCATTCTTTCTAAAAAAAAATGCTTGTTACTTTCTATCATCTTCATGTTTTTCCTATCTGTTTCTTTGGTTGTCCTTATTTCTAAAGCGCCATGAGCACCGTATGGTGGACTTGTGCGCTGTATAGGTAGCCACCAATATTATCATCATTAATACACAGATAATACACACACACACACACACACACACACACACACACACACACACACACACCAGAGATAATAGACTTTGACTTTGACACACACACGTACGTACGCACACGCACACACTACGATCTAGCTAGTGTCAGAGAGCGAAATTCACTCCGACTGACCATTTAGGCCGATGATTGGAGAGCTGGACGCTGGACGACTCCTTTCCCACGTTCAATCAATCACTGATGCAATATCAACTTCAACGTCGATCAACCTGTTCCTTGTTTATAGAATCTTGGATTAGTCGACGTGTATTTATCAGTCCATTTTCTGATTGTGTGAATGATTATTCCAGATTTCTGACACGAGAGGTGGTTCGTATGAATTTCATTTTCTCAGTTTACTCTGGTCTTTAATCTGTTAATAAGTGAAAGAGATGATAATAAGTGACACTGACAGACGTTGAATAAGTGAGAATTGAGAATTTGGGGTGCTGCAACTTGCAAGCAGTTGCCGTGGGCGAAGAGAGAAAAAGAAAAAGACGCCAAAACCTGGGCGCATTGTTTAATAAACAATATTCAGGCACTGTTCTATTTAACGTCGGATGTAGGCTAAGTGACATGACAATTCTGTTACCAGTATGGTATTACCGGTATTATATTGTAGTTTAGATCCCCCTCTGCCTCCTTCATTTTGGACATGACAGTAACGCTTTATAATCACTGCTGACACCTCGGCTCGGCAGTTCTCCAGCAAACAGAGGAATTCAACAGAGAAGAAGAAGAAGAAGTGCACACAGTCAGACAGTGCCAGTGGCAGTGGGGACCTCGTTCCACCTCCGGTCATGCATGATGGGAGGTCGCACGTCTGCGCACCTAAACTTTCAGCTTGAAAAAAACATGAAGACTGAAGTCAATGAATGTCCAATTCAATTTTAATCTGATAATGATTATATTATCACAAATATCCTAAAGTCAGATTATGTGTGAAAAATATCTCGGCAAAATCTGACCAAGAACAATGTCATTCTAGATAAAATATACATCCCTCTCATTTTTGCCGTTCAAAATATTTGGGTCCCTTCCCTGCATCTCATTCACTTTACACGTGGTTGGAAATTTTCCACCGAGCGCGCGAGTTACATCGCATATGTCAATGAGGCGCAGATGAGGGACCTGGCGCAGAGGGGGATGCCCCTACCATATCCCTGTCGTACAGGGGGTGTTGCTCAGAATCAACTGCAAACCAACTGCAACTTTGTACATTGTAACACAGTATGTGCATTTAACAAGACAAACATTTTAGTTTATTTTTATGATTGCAAATAACTATCTTGATAGTGAAATTTCAAAGTGTCCGGTAACTGGATTCACCAATATAAATCTTTCATCATCGATGGAACTTAAAATACATGTACATACATGTATCTAGTGCAAATTGGAGTCTGCACATTGATATGACGCAGTTGGTGGACAATACGCACCATTTTCCTGTGTTGAACGATACCAACTTNAAAATAACATTTAAAACCATTATTGTGTTTATAAAATGTAATAAAAGTCGCTTTTGGACTTGTTTTGTGGATGGTTACCTGTGTGTATTTTGGACTTCTGCTGCCGATGTTTGCAATTTTTACATGGCGCGCGCACGCAATCTGGTCGCTATTCTCCGGGTCTGCCGTAGTTTAGATCCCCCTCCTTCATTTTGGACATGACAGTAACGCTTTATAATCACTGCTGACACCTCGGCAGTTCTCCAGCAAACGGAGGAATTCAACAAAGAAGAAGAAGAAGAAGTGCACACAGTGCCAGTTGGGACCTCATTCCACCTCCGTCATGTATGATGGGAGGTCTCACGTCTGCGCACCTAAACTTTCAGCTTGAAAAAAACATGAAGTCAATGAATGTCCAATTCAATTTTAATCTGATAATGATTATATCATCACAAATATCCTAAAGATTATGTGTGAAAAATATCTCGGCAAAATCTGACCAAGAACAATGACATTCTAGATAAAATATACATCCCTCTCATTTTTGCCGTTGAAAATATTTGGGTCCCTTCCCTGCATCTCATTCACTTTACACGTTGTTGGAAATTTTCCACCGAGCGCGCGAGTTACATCGCGTATGTCAATGAGGCGCAGATGAGGGACCTGGCGCAGAGGGGGATGCCCCTACCATATGTCGTACACGGGGTGTTACTCAGAATCAACTGCAAACCAACTGCAACTTTGTACATTGTAACACAGTATGTGCATTTAACAAGACATAAACATTTTAGTTTATATTTATGATTGCAAATAGCTATCTTGATAGTGAAATTTGAAAGTGTCCGGTAACTGGATTCACCAATATAAATCTTTCATCATCGATGGAACTTAAAATACATGTATCTAGTGCAAATTGGAGTCTGCACATTGATATGACGCAGTCGGTGGACAATACACACCATTTTCCTGTGTTGAACGATACCAACTTTCCATCAATCTAATTTCAAGAAATTTGATATCTTTGGAATTCTTTAATGATCAAGAAAAACTATTTACAAATAATTGTGACCTCATCTTCTATGTTGGTTTCCTCCAGTTGCTGGAGAACTGCAGTAATTTTGCAGAGATGGAGTCGAACTAATACTTATACAATGGATGGAGTTAGCTCTGGCAGTGTGCAGTGGCTTGATCTATGGAATGTTGCCTTTTCTGGTGTATATCAAGGAGATATTGCAGTGTTTTAAGATGGAAATCATAATACTTCAAACCTTTTTTCATCTGTTAATTTTCCATCAAAATGTGTCAAAGGACAATGTCCTTATGATGAAAAATGCAACCCTGTCCTAAATTCGCAATTTTTTTTTCTTCCTCTCAAAATGTTATTTTTGAAGTTGAATACATCCAAACGTTTTCTCGCGTTCGGGTCAGAAACGAATCGGTTTTTTTCTTTTTTACTGCTCCCTGGCAACTGAAGAAGAGAGCAGGCTAACCTGTTATTTTTTTTTTTAAAGACTAATCCCTACAAGGATAAGTGTTTTTCATTCGCCAATTTTTGGTTTATTTCATCATATTAATTCAGTCATTTAATGGAAGGTTTATCTGAAATGATTTTCACTCAGTGAGTTAATTCTTTGTTTTTATTATCAAATTATTTGTAAAAATTATATAATCTTACTCATTTTTTCCAAATTGATTTTAGTGATGTATTGTTTTGTTTTTTTCTTTCAGATTATTTCAAAGAGATATCTTCATGCTTTGTGTTGACCACTAGGAGGACCCTTGACAGCTAATTCACAAGAATCTAAACAACTCTATATTCAAGAGGAACAAGAACTTAAAAATCAATCTCTTTAAGCAATTGTAGCAGCATCACATGCCAGTATGCCTACTGCTACTGCAGGGCAGCTGCCCATGCCTCCGCTACAGACTTATGTAGCCCTGAGCTTCCTGTTCCTGGCATGGTCCCTGTTGCAAGCGAGGGAAGGCCTGTCCCTGATCGAGACTTTGCAGACTGGCCCAAGACAAGATGGTTCTGGTCCTGCATCAGAATCGATGATGAATCAACCCCCTGGTGAAAGTTCAAACGATGCCTTGGAGGAGTTACTTGGTAAATGCTCTTTACTTATCTGTACTCATTTGATAGAATTCTTTCAGGAGGGGAGTTTGGGGTGATGGAGGGAATTGTCCTCATGTACATGCAAATGCCCCTTCCCAATTCAATACAGTGTTGATAAAAGATGGTCTCATTAGGTGTTATTTTTTTAGCAAAAGTAAGTTTAGAAACTCAATAAGTTTTCTAACATCTTTTCATGGCTTGTTCATTTTCCTCAAAATAGATACTCGTAATACTTTTTTTTTTTGGGGGGGGGGGGCTACAGTGTGAGTCAGAACTCACTGCTTACCTGTTATCATTATAAAGCTCAGGACAGTGGACCATATCTGTTGTTCTAAGTTTTCTAGTGAAAGCAGACCTGTAAGTGACCTCTGTAGCAATTTGTTATGTACTATGGAATTTCTTTTTCATAACGCAGTTATGATTGAATGGTTAAAAAAAATATTTTGCTGCAGGCTGTGTTCTTTTTAATTTGAATATGTGGGTGGAATATTCTTTGATTATGTTAGATATTCATGCGAGTTGTTTCCTTTCTTTTCTTTAGGTATCAAACCTGAAATGGATCCTGGACAGAAGCTAGACTTGAAAGGAGCAAGCGAAGACCAAACCAGCTCATCATTTTCAGCAAATGGTATAGAATCTCAATTAGACCCAGAACTTGGATCTCCTCCAGACCAGTCCAGCTCATTGTCATCTCCAGGGACCGAGTCGTCTCCTTATGATGGATACCTCTCTCAACCTGGATCCGATCCAGGCCGGGATCCCGTCAATGTTGGTGGAGAAGGCTTACAAGGGATCCAGGACCAAGAAGGTGATAGACCTGGTCCAGAGCAGCTGCAGGAAGATGTTAGACCAGGGCCTGAGCAACTTCAGGAAGAGCTCTTTCGTAGTCTGTCGCTGGATTTTGGTATCCATCCAGACGATAGTGACATGGTCAAGATGATGAAGCTGATGCTACAAGATTCTCTCTCTGTTGTGGTGAGTATATTGAAAACCTTTTTTTTTTTTTTTTGCTCTTCTCATTTTTTTTTTTAGCTCTTCTCATAAATGTGAGATAGCTTTTAAGCCTCCCACCATACGGTGGATGCCGAGGCATTTTTTTTCTGTCCGTCTATTCGCCTGTCTGTCAGAACCATGAAACCTACATAATCAAAATTTTGTCAAATTTGCATGTGTGGATAAACATGTGTGGATAACCTGATTAGATTGGGGTTTGGGAGTCAAAGGTCACCTGGCCAAAAACTTAAAATCACCCGAAATAGCTTGTTTGTGTAAAAACCTCAAAGGACAAAGATGGTCATCTGTTCATGTATCAGGGTTGGCATGGATGTATACATATATTATATGTTTCTCAACTGGTGGAGGAACACATTTGGATCAAGCGTGGTTGAGATTTTATGTAGAATATTATGCATTTTAATGAATGTAATAATTCTATTCATTCATTTCAATTCTTTTATTTCAGGAATGTAATCTTTATGATGTCTGAATATAGAAATAACTGTAATCAAAGTGAATCAGAAAAACACTAAAAATAATGAATACAATTCTAAGTTTTTCTTTCAATCTAAAACGCTTCTTGTCTTGATAGCAATGATTTATTGAAACAAATTAAAACAGTATTCCAATGATAAGGATGGTGGAGGAAGTTTTCCATCAAGTACAAGTGTCATTTATAGGCGCTGGCCAATACAAATAGTTGTTACAAATACACATCTTCATTTAACCTTTTCCAAACTATGAATTATCATTGAAGAGATGGATTTTGATTTCATTCAATGTTACAGGTTGTGATCAACATGGCTTTCTGTTGCTTGCTCCTGCTTGGAAAGGCCATACAATATGTTGTGTTTGGAAACCTTCGCGTGACAGAGAGACAGGTAAGACATTATACAATTTCCTACTCTTATAGGCAGGCTTGATTGAGTTTTTATGGGGGGAATTGTTGTTTGTGTAGCCTTGTTTAAATTTTTCACTTTTTGCTTTGTTATGGAGGGGTATTTTTTTTTTTTTTTTTTTTTTTTTTTGGGGGGGGGGGGGTGTTTTTTTTTTTTTTTTTTTTTTTCCTCCTTATTTTACCGGCTTTTTTCTGTCAGGTTTCGTGGGGGGTTTATTTTAGTAAAAAAAAAAAAAAAACAAAAAAATTTTTTTTTTTTTTTTTTTGGGGGGGGGGGGGGTTTATTTGTTTGTTTGTTTGTTTGTTTGTTTGTTTGTTTGTTTGTTTGTTTTTTTGCTGTTATAAAATAAATCATTACTTGCCTGACTGGGTGATTAGAAATCGTACACTGGAAGTGATCGTCAGAATTTGTTTTTGATAATGATATTATATGTCCTATGAATCATCCATGTTTATTCAGCCATATGGCCATTGAATAAGACAAATTATACAGAAATAATAAGTACAATCTTGAACTTATTTTTGCATTGTAAATTGAAAATAATAATTTGTCATGGAATATATTATATTCAGAAGATGAATCTATTAGTTATGGGTTTAATACATAAAATGTTAAAATGTAAAGTCATGAAAATCAGCTTGTCACTTTCAAAAAGTTTCAAAAACTCAGTCTACATGTATTTTCAGTTTGATGGGGGAGGGAAGGGATCTGGCTGGTTCAATTTAATTAAGTTTATTGCGGTTATCCCTTCAATTTATGTTGCTTTTCCTGATACTTAAATCTTGCTAGTGGGTAAAAATCATTGTTTCATTTGTATTTTGTTAGAAATGCATATTGTGTAAGAATATGAATGTTTGTTTCTCGTTTCAAATAATTTGTGCATATATGGAATTGATAACAACTTTCTAGCATAGAAACATGCCAGTTAGTAGTTTGAGCTAGGTACATGAATGTAGGACAGTTAAATGTCCTTCGGAAAGTTCATGATGTTGTTGTTGCCACTGCAAAATAGAACTCCAGTCATGACAAGTGGGTGTACATATTTCAAAGGTTTTTCTTTTTTGACAGCAACAATCAAGAATTTGACATTTAGCTACATAGTCTATGAGATATGATGACCTTCAGAGTATTATGTAAACAAATCCACTTACTTTTGAGGTTTGAAAACAGATACTGGCTTGTTTGCACAAAAGTTTGTGTGGTTCTTATCATGAGTCAGCCACAATGGTGTGTGATCATACACGTGTGTGTATGCATGCTTACATGTTCATGTGTGTGTGTGGGTCGGTGGGTGGTGTGTGTGTGCGTGTGTGTGGGGACCTGTTTGTGTGCATGAATTAACATGAAATAGGCTCTAAGGCGTAGTACACTGCATGCACAAAAATCTCTTTCTTTTTATAGTCTAATGATAATAATCAGCAATTTAAATGTAAATAAAAAACAATATCAATGACCATGTTTGATCTAGAACAATCCCATCTCCCAGAACATGACAAAGGGATATATGTGATAGATTATACATGTATCTACAGCAGCTCTACATGTACCTATAGGTCTTTTATTGTATAGCATATAATTCCTGCAATGTGGAATTTTAGTGATGGTAGAAAGTGTTTAAGAATATGTGTCTCCAATTTGGTTTCAAGCCAATAGGAAAACAAAGAAAATTGCTCTAGTCTACTTTATTCTTTGTTGATATGGATAAGTCAGGGAATTGAATGCAGTCAAGGAATTTCACATTTTGACATACATGGAGACTTGACATCTACAGTATAATGTACTTCTATATAATAAGTAGTTTTTATAGCAAACTTGTATATACATGGCTCTAATATTTTTTTTACACCCCCCCCCCCTTTTTCTGTTGAGCGCCATGAGCGTCAGAGCCTGGCGGATACCGGCGCTATATAAATATTCATATTATTATTATTATTATTATCCCAAAATAGGCCTCAAATGCAGCTATCTTGTATGTTATCAAACATAATATTATACACCATATTGATGTCATATATCGCATGATGTCTCTCACTCCATTTCACAACCTGAAAAGTGAACCCATAGTAAAATGAAACAATCATATTTTGTCAGAATAACATTTGATAGAACATTTTGCACACAGACATTAACAATTCAATGTTTGTTTATTTATTTATCTTTTTTTTTGGGGGGGGAGAAGGTGGGGGTAATAACAGGATAAAGTGCATTATAGTTTTATGTTAAAAATGACGACATCCAATAAAAGCAAAATGCACATATGTACATGTAATTTTTAGATGTTCAGAAATTAAAATTTGATGAAGAATTGTCAAAATGTCATTAAATCACAATTGTGTATCTTTCTCACAGCATCTGAGAGACAAGCTGTGGAACTTTTCTTTCTACAAACTCATCGTAGTGTTTGGTGTACTCAATGTCCAGACTCTAGAGGAGTTGGTCCTCTGGGTTAGCTGGTTTGCTATTCTAGCATTTCTCCATGGCTTTGCACAACTTTCCAAGGACAGATTTGAATATGTAAGTTCAATTTTTTTTAAATTACAATATTTGTGACAACCTATCTTTTATGATGAAGTTTATTTCATTTTTTTTTTCTTACTGGCTTCATATTTTGATTTTAATTTTGCAGTTTCACATTTCTCATATATTCATTTAATATGACGTACAACAGATTCTGAATTGGACTCAATGGAATAAAGGAGAAAGAAATTAAGGTTTCCAGCGAGGAATGCCCTATAAATAGTATTCATAGCTTACTAAATTTTAGTAAAATCATTATTACTCCGTGCTTTATTCGTACTTCTATCTTTTTAAATCACTCCATGCATCTCCATGTAATCCATTGCTCTCTTTTCTATAATATCCATCTACTGAATTGTAGGCATTAGGATTGTAATTTATTATTCTTTGATATTAGCTGTGACCGGCGCCCCAATGTCCAGAAGTTTTCATATAATTTATAATTCTTTCATTTTGCATCAATCAGCTTGCCTCTTCTCCAACAACATCTAGCTGAACTCATTTCCAATACTTAGCAATTCCACAAAAACAACATTTAAATAGTCATTTGGATAAATCATACTGCTCACATTGTATTGTATTTAATATCTAATGTATTCTATATTAATCTCTGTATTTACGTGTCTTCACCAGCACTTGCTTTGAGAGGGTTGGGATGGAAAACCTGCAGGCTATGGAGATTAAGTTCTCTTTTTCCATGCCCCGGCAATCCTCTCAAACCAACTGCTGGTCTTATTTAATTATTCATTTACCTAGTTCTTTTATCCTTGTATCCTTTACCTATACTGTAATTGTTTTGTTTTGAATTTGCGGAATAAATAATAATAATAATGGACTGGTGATCGGTCTTTTGCGCACAACTCTACTGTAGCTGTGACAGCTTCCCTAATGTCCAGAAGTCTGTAGACTTAAAGAATGTAATTTTTAATTATTTCATCTTGCATCCAACAGCTTGCTTTTTCTCCGACGACATCTAGCAGAACACATGGACTTGTGATTAGTCTTCTGTGCATGATATTGGCTGTGACTGGCGCCCTAATGTCTTGGAGCTTTTATCTCTGCTATGAACTTGACTGGAATCTACTCTTCTTTATGCTTGCTGAGGTGAGAATAAGAGATGAATCCGTGAATCTTATCATTTGCATATCATGGTGGGAGAATTTAATAAGTTCCAGAGATCCCCCAATGGTGGACAGAATGAGTGCGAAATTAAGCACAAAAGGGGCACAAATTTTCATTTAGGAGGCGGGAAAGTTCTTTAACACCTCTTTTTGGGGGGGGGAGCTCCATTTTTTTGAAGGATGCAAATTTGCTGGAAGAGATATTAAAAGCTTTGTGTAGACCCTTTTTCTTTTTTTCTCTCTTTTTTGCTTTTTGAGTCTTTGTGGAGCACCAAAGCCAACAATTACTCAGGTCTCGTAATGGATAAGCTAGTGCTAATAATTGTTGTTTCTGTATAATCCATCTTGCCATCCTCTCTCTCCAATGTGATTATACACATTTAAACACTTTCAAGAAAGGTGAATGATTCATGGCTTTTTATTATTTTGCTTTTGCTCTTGCCTGCCAAAGGCAACTGACAGTATTTTCCATATCCCAATAAATTTCATGTGCATTTGTATGCATTTGACTGCTTGATGCTCAGTGAAATGTTCAAATTTTTTCGCAACAAATATTTTAGATTTTAAAGAATATAAGCTTGAGAGAACATGAAAAGAATGCAGACTATTATGGAAGCCTTCCACTTAACTCTACTTTCGTTACCGAACATACAATAAGATTTGCAGGATACTGCTATTGTAATAAAAATGAAATCATTTCTGATGTACTTCTTTATCACCTCAGTCACAAGAGGAAGGAGACCTTTATATTATGTAAATACTCTATGTAGGGACACTTAAAATATGTGGGATGATCTATCAACTCTCATGTCGGACTGGAAAACTTGGCTTCGTATTGTTGATTTATACTCAAATATGTTTGAGTTATAGTGGTTTAGTAGTAGAATAAAGGTATCTAAAGATTTCATACCATGAGCAGTCCAAACTACCAAACTAAAAGTTCTATATTCCAATGTTATTACATGATGATGATGATGATAATATCGACACTTTATATATCATTTTTTCTTCATTTTTCAGTGCATTTTAGTTGGTATCCGTGCCGTCTTTGTGCTCGCAAGGTATGTATATTTTGGAGTAATTTTATGCATTTATCTCTCGGAACATGTAATCCTTTTATTTTTGTTCATCCTTGTCTTGATTGCTAATCAATATAGCATTGGAAATGGCAATAGTAATTTGGATAAATGTTGTGATATGCCAATCCAATGCTATTGATTTGCCATAAAAATGTCAATAATCAAAGCTTTTTATCACATTCAGATGAAGATTTATTTATTTAGTCAATTATTTATTCATCTATATTTTTATTCATTTATTCAGGAACTTATTTCACATATGAATACAAGTAGTGAAATCTATTACACAAACTCATGGCCCTTTCATTTTTTGCCCATTTTTTCCTGAGTCCTTCCAAAGCTCTGATTGTGCTGTCATTGTTCTACTGGTTCCTAAAGCCCCAGTCACATAGAAGCCTGGAAGCAACACTATGGAACACGCCTCTTAGTTAAGTCCACAGATCACTGCCTCCCAACACAGAGTCATGCTGAATCATTTTGCTTCGGGGCTTCTATGTGACTGGAGCATTAGCCAGTGTCAGTGGCTCCATTTTATGTCACATTGTTCATTCTGCCTTTAAATGTATGTGGATATCCTTAATAGCTAGAAATTATAGTTATGACATTGTTGCTTAAATTGTTCCCTTTTCCCCTTGCATTGTATGTGTAGGTATGCCATTCACTTGTATGATCTGCACCATGAAGGTGTATGGGAGAACAGAGGCAGTCTTATCTATCATACGGAACTGGTCCTGGAACTTATTACCCTTACTCTAGACTTTGTGCACCATCTTCATATGCTGGTAAGTCATATTGCCTGATATAGCAACATGTTTGTAGTAATTCAATTTACTTGTATGACATGTACAATGAGGGTGTATGGGAGAACAGAGAACAGAGGTAGCCTTATCTACCATACAGAGCTGGTCCTGGAACTTATTACTCTTACTTTGGACTTAGTGCATCATCTCCATATGCTGGTAAGTAATATTGCCTGATATAGCAACAAATTTTGCCGTAGTAACATTCAATTGTATGACCTGCACCATGAAGGTGTATGGGAGAACAGAGGCAGTCTTATCTATCATACAGAACTGGTCCTGGAACTCATTACCCTTACTCTGGACTTTGTGCACCATCTTCATATGCTGGTAAGTTATGTTGCCTGATATAGCAACATGCTTGTAGTAATTCCATCTATTTGTATGACCTGCACCATGAAGGTGTATGGGAGAACAGAGGCAGTCTTATCTATCATACAGAACTGGTCCTGGAACTTATTACCCTTACTCTGGACTTTGTGCACCATCTTCATATGCTGGTAAGTTATGTTGCCTGATATAGCAACATGCTTGTAGTAATTCCATCTATTTGTATGACCTGCACCATGAAGGTGTATGGGAGAACAGAGGCAGTCTTATCTATCATACAGAACTGGTCCTGGAACTTATTACCCTTACTCTGGACTTTGTGCACCATCTTCATATGCTGGTAAGTTATGTTGCCTGATATAGCATCAGATGTTTTCTGGAAGACAAGTTGTTTGAATTCTCTTGGTGACTTGCACTATGAACCATGTATTGGAGTACAGAGGTAGCCCAATCTACCATACAGAAATGGATGTAGATGACATCACGTTTACTTGTTGTTCTATTTGGAAATGAGATGTGTTTAGTTAATCATTAAAATTTCATTGTTATTCAATGTGAGGTGTTTTCTAAATCCACTGATCATTTGTAATGTCAGTTTTCACATCACTTTTTCAATCTGATTTCTGGTTTGACTTCCATTTTCACTGATTTTCTTTTTGTTTCTTAAGCTCTGGGTTATTGTATTCCTGAGTATGGCAAGCTTGTTTATCTGCATCCAGCAGAGGTATCCATACCATGAGGTCTACATACAGTGGCATGGGATAAATACATTGTAATTTTGTTTCTTCAGCTTTGGGTGACTGTATTCCTAAGCATGGCAAGCCCTTTGAACTTTACGCACCTCAGCCATCTTTACTTTGAGATCCAGGACTAATAAATTTTCTTTTTGTCTCTTCAGCTTTGGGTGAATGTATTCCTAAGCATGGCAAGCCTGTTGCTCTGTATGCAGCTGAGGCAGCTATACTATGAGACACAGCAGAGAGATGAGTGGAGTAGGATTAATAATTTTGTTTGTTTCTTCTTCAGCTTTGGTTGATCTGTATGCAGCTCAGGCATCTGTACTATGAGACACAGCGTAGAGTTCAGAGGCATAGAAACTGATACATTTTCCTTCTGTTTTCAGCTGTGGGTGAATGTATTTCTAAGTATGGCCAGCTTGTTGATCTGTATGCAGCAGAGTTATCCATACCATAAGGGGATTAATACATTTTCTTGTTGTTTTAGTAGCTGTGGGTGGATGTATTCCTAAGCATGGCCAACCTGTTAATATGTATGCAGCAGAGTTATCCATACCATAAGGGGATTAATACATTTTCTTGTTTTAGTAGCTGTCGGTGGATGTATTCCTAAGCATGGCAAGCTTGTTGATCTGTATGCAGCTGAGGCATCTGTACTATGAGACACAGCGGAGAGATGAGTGGAGTAGGATTAATATTTTTTTTTGTTTCTTCTTCAGCTTTGGGTGAATGTATTATTGAGCATGGCAAGCCTGTTAATCTGTATGCAGCTGAGGCATCTATACTATGAGATCCAGCGCAGAGTTCAGAGGCATAGAAACTGATACATTTTCCTTCTGTTTTCAGCTGTGGGTGAATGTATTCCTGAGCATGGCAAGCCTGTTGATCTGTATGCAGCTGAGGCATCTATACTATGAGATCCAGCGCAGAGTTCAGAGGCATAGGAATTACAGAAGGGTAGTGGCTAACATGGAAGCAAAGTAAGCATTCAATCTCATAAATATGATAAGGAACATTTATTTTATTCTAAATGAGAGATGCCATCTGTTCCAGAATATTCATGAGGTCAAAATTAAAATGTGATCAATGCAACCCCTGAACAAAAGTGGGAGCAAGAATGACAACAATAACCATACTCTCAGCCAATCACTCGTAATGAAAGCCTTGAATTCATATGAAAATATACCTCATGTATATTCTGGAATAGTTGGAATTTCTGCTATATAGTGCTAATAATACACAATAAATAGACAGATATTTGTAGAGTGTCTAATGTTTATATTCACTGCATTTAATTATGATGTATCTGTGGAAGACTTGGTCTATTGCTGCACAATTGCGAGGAAATAGGTATTTTCCCGATTGATTTTGGAGTCTAGAGTAGAACGCAACACAAGAAAAATGTATACCATGATTAATAAATGATTTCTTCAACATGCTGCAATCCTAGAATCATAATAAAGAAGAAATGTTCAATTCTAAACCCTTTCAAGTTATCTTTGTCAATTATCAAACGGCTAGCATGTGTGTTATTGCCAATATATCAAAATAAAAGGCCCCAAAGTTTCTCAAATGTATGCTAATATAATTCTTAATTTGTATGTCTAAATTCATAGGTTTCCAAGAGCTACAGAAGAGGAACTCGTTGCTAACAATGATGACTGTGCAATCTGCTGGGAAGAACTGAAAGGAGCTAGGAAGCTCCCTTGTAATCATCTTTTCCATGAGTAAGTCTCCAAGTCCATTGTAGTTTTAGTTTTAAACCAGGGGCAATTCTGATTATAGTAGGTTTTCCAAAACAGCTAGAGCTTTAATATTGATAACTGTGCTAAATGTTTATAAGAAATGAAAAGACATCGGAAGCTCCCATGTAATTTTTTCTTTCCTGAGTTTGTATTTGTTTTAATTCAATTTTCCCTATCTCTGACAAAAAAAAACAACAACTGCATTTTATAAGGATCCTCAACACGATCAATTCAAAAGGGAATCAACTCCTTGAATTATTGATTTTCACGAAGCGTATCCATCCCCATCCAGCCATTTTCAGGGAGGGGTCCCCTAACTACAGGGGACATATCAAGACCCATGGGGTAACTCTTGGTGCTTTCAGTCCTTTCTCCTTCTCTTTCTATGTGAACAGTACCTGTCTGCGTTCTTGGCTAGAACACGAAACTTCGTGCCCAACCTGTCGCCAGTCTCTGAACATTCAGTCTACCCCATCCAAACCCATGTCATGATGCCAGAAGCCAGACTCAAAATAGTCAACTCTGCATATTTATTTTCTCTCTTTCTCTCTGTCATTGATCAGTGCATGCCTGCATTCATGGCTAGAACACAAGACTTCGTGCCCAACCTGCCGATAATCTCTGAACATCCAGTCCACCCCATCACGCCCTACCCCAGGGAGGGGTCCTCCTACCTCTCGCCATGATGCCAGGAGCCAGACCCAGTTTAACTATCTCTGCATATTTTTTTCCTCTCTCTTTCTCTATCTCTTTCTTTGATCAGTGCCCGCCTGCGTTCATGGCTAGAACACGAGACCTCATGCCCAACCTGTCGTCAGTCTCTCAACATCCAGTCCACCCCATTACGCCCAACCCCACGCATCCGCACCAAACCCAAGTTAGCTAACTCTGCATATTTTTTTCCTCTCTCTTTCTCTATCTCTTTCTTTGATCAGTGCCTGCCTACGTTCTTGGCTAGAACACGAGACCTCATGCCCAACCTGTCGTCAGTCTCTGAACATCCAGTCCACCCCATCACGCCCAACCCCAGGGTGGGGTCCCCCTACCCCACGCATCTGCACCAAACCCAACTTAGCTAACTCTGCATATTTTTTTCCTCTCTCTTTCTCTATCTCTTTCTTTGATCAGTGCCTGCCTGCGTTCATGGCTAGAACATGAGACCTCATGCCCAACCTGTCGCCAGTCTCTGAACATCCAGTCCACCCCATCGCGCCCTACCCCAGGGCGGGGTCCCCCTACCCCACGCCACGGTGCCAGACCCAACCCTGCTGCTATGATGGGAGGGGGAGAGGCAAGACCCAACCAGCCACTCAATCTCAGGAATCACTTCTTTCATTTTGACGGTGAGGATGTGCCTCTAATTATATTTTTTTCAGCCATTTTATGTAAATTTCACTTGAGTCATTTAAAGAGGCAGTGCTAGAATAGAAATTTTCTTTTTAATCTTACTTCAAGATAAACAAATTATTGTATAATAATATTTTTCTTTTCAACATAACAATTTTTCTGACTCGAAAGACACTAACACTGAGCGTCTTTTATAAATTATTTACCAACATGAAACACCATTGTGCTACTAAATTGAGAGACTAAAATATATGAAAATATACTAAAATCCACTATCAAGTTAAAATCTAGAAACAATATGAATTATTGTTCAATATTACAATGTTTCCTACTTGTGGGACACTTGCACTAAATGACTGTTTTGAATAAAATAGTGTATAACAGGTGAACCAAATTGAGAATGAAACTCTAGTTTATTATTTTCATATGTTTTTTTTAATCTATTGAAGAGATGTCAAGCTAAAATAATATTGAATATCAATTATGATTGATTATTATGGTTGATAAGTACAGATCATCTGTAATTATTTTCAAAGACAAAAACACTATTTTGATACTATATTGGGATACTAAAAGCTATAAAATGAATTAAGATCTTTAACTTTAATGTCTTTATTCATTTAGTGCGAGAAAGGATCACTTTAATGTCTTTAATTATGATAAAAACAAAAATGTGATGATGTTTTTATTACTCCATGTAGGATCACGTATCTTCAGTTGGTTGCCTAGTTTCTCAGTGGAAGTCACCCATGCTCATGTCGTAGGACCTCAAGCAGCTCACACGTCACAGCTGGATAATATGGTGAGTCTTATCTTATGTTTATAAGACAAGGGTTGTGTTTCAACAAGATACAAGAGATTTTAAGAACAACTTTACGCACGACTGGTATCAGTTCATGCGCTGAAAGATTGAGAGTCTTATGCGTATTTGGGGGTGTTGTTCAAAATCAACTGCAAATCAACTGCAACTTTGCCAATTGTAACTTGCATTTTCATTCGCGCACTTTATGCGCATTTTACAAGACACGCATGAAACTATGATTTTGATTGGTACGTTGCGATCAATTGCAACTTTTGAACAACACCCCCTTAGACTCGTTAATGTATTCCAGTCTTTCTTAAAGTCATGCGTTACTTTTAGAATGATTTGGTGAAGCACCGCCCAGGGTTGTGTGTCATAAAGCTGCTCATGGATCTATGNGGGTTGTGTGTCATAAAGCTGCTCATGGATCTATGCACGACTGTGCGAACGACTGGTGATCCTTTCTTCGATGTGATTCAGCGCCAGAAGTTATCAATGAGTGCGAGAAAGGATCACCAGTAGATCATGCAGTAGTGCGTAGATCTGCGCACAGCCTTGTGAAACAAACCCAGGATGGTGTTCTTAGTGTTATGAACGATCTTTAAGAAAGACCAGAGTATGGAATTTGGAATTTATTCATTTGAACGTCATCGACATATACAGCCAACATTTTGTTCTGATTACATTTTTTCATTTACATTTTGTTATGTCAAACAAATTATACAAAATAAAGAAAATATGAATGATTTGATTACAATAATGAAATAAATATTTGACAACAAAATACATAATCATTTTCTAAGCAAGGAATCATTATGAACCCATGCATATTCTAAACAAACGCAAACTTATATATTTTATACAATAAATGTATTTTTAATGAACTGTCGATCAACTTAGAGGTCATTCCGAATGAACCTACATGTAGGTATGTTAGCTAGTGTAATACGCGTAAGATTCTCAATCATTCAGCACAAGAACTGATACCAGCTGTGCGTAAAGTCGCTCTTACAGTCTTTCATAATTTTGTGAAACACCGCACAGGGTTGTGTTTCACCAAGATACGAAAGACTTTAACGACTTTACAATTGACTGGTTTAATAATAATAATAATAATAGATGTGACTTATAGTCGCCAAATCCATCCTGCTGGATGCTCAAGGCGCAGTAGAGAATAGTAGAGGAAAGTCGGAAGGGAAGGTTGGGTAAGAAGGTAGAAAGAATGCTGCTTGTGTTGGAGTTATGAGTAGGAGGCATTGAAAAGGTAGGTCTTAAGATACTGTTTGAATTTATCGGCCGAAGTGCAATTTCGGATGGTTGGTGGGAGCATGTTCCAGAGGGTTGGGCCAGCATGAGAAAAAGAGCGATCTCCCCACAATTTTGATGATCTTGGAATTACAAGGGAGCCTGAGTTGAATGAGCGCAGACTCCTGGGAGGAGTGTATGCGTGTATCAAATCTATGGTTTCAGTTCTGCCGATTGACTTATAATACGCATATTCAGCACAAGAACTGATACNTGATTGATTATTATGGTTGATAAGTACAGAGCATCTGTAATTATTTTCAAAGACAAAAACACTATTTTGATACTATATTGGGATACTAAAAGCTATAAAATGAATTAAGATCTTTAACTTTAATGTCTTTATTCATTTAGTGCGAGAAAGGATCACTTTAATGTCTTTAATTATGATAAAAACAAAAATGTGATGATGTTTTTATTACTCCATGTAGGATCACGTATCTTCAGTTGGTTGCCTAGTTTCTCAGTGGAAGTCACCCATGCTCATGTCGTAGGACCTCAAGCAGCTCACACGTCACAGCTGGATAATATGGTGAGTCTTATCTTATGTTTATAAGACAAGGGTTGTGTTTCAACAAGATACAAGAGATTTTAAGAACAACTTTACGCACGACTGGTATCAGCTCATGCGCTGAAAGATTGAGAGTCTTACGCGTATTCGGGGGTGTTGTTCAAAATCAACTGCAAATCAACTGCAACTTTGCCAATTGTAACATGCATTTTCATTCGCGCACGGTATGCGCATTTAACAAGACACGCATGAAACTATGATTTTGATTGGCACGTTGCGATCAATTGCAACTTTTGAACAACACCCCCTTAGACTCGTTAATGTATTCCAGTCTTTCTTAAAGTCATGCGTTACTTTTAGAACGATTTGGTGAAGCACCGCCCAGGGTTGTGTGTCATAAAGCTGCTCATGGATCTATGCACGACTGTGCGAACGACTGGTGATCCTTTCTTCGATGTGATTCAGCGCCAGAAGTTATCATTGATTGCAAGAAAGGATCACCAGTCGATCATGCAGTAGTGCATAGATCTGCGCACAGCTTTGTGAAACAAACCCAGGATGGTGTTCTTAGAGTTATGAACGATCTTTAAGAAAGACCGGAGTATGGAATTTGGAATTTATTCATTTGAACATCATCAACATATACAGCCATTATTTTGTTCTCATTACATTTTTTCATATACATTGTGTTATGTCAAACAAATTATACAAAATAAAGAAAATATGAATGATTTGATTACAGTAATGAAATGAATATTTGACAACAAAATACATAATCATTTTCTAAGCAACGAATCATTATGAACCCATGCATATTCTAAACAAACGCAAACTTATATATTTTATGCAATAAATGTATTTTTAATGAACTGTCAATCAACTTAGAGGTCATTCAGAATGAACCTACATGTAGGTATGTTAGCTAGTGTAATACGCGTAAGATTCTCAATCATTCATTACAAGAACTGATACCAGCTGTGTCTAAAGTCGCTCTTACAGTCTTCCAAAATTTGGTGAAACACCGCACAGGGTTGTGTTTCACCAAGATGCGAAAGACTTTAACAACGACTTTACAATTGACTGGTTTCAGTTGTTCTGCCGATTGATTTATAATACGCATATTCAGCACAAGAACTGATACCAGTCATTCTTCAAGCTGTTCTTAAAATCATTTGTATCTTGGTGAAACAACGCTCAGGGTTGTTTCATAAAGCTGTTTGTCGAGGTACATGTGACTCTGCACACGACTGGTGACCATTACCTGCACTCAATGACCTGTGTTGCTTAGTTAGCAAGGTCTGAGAAAGGGTCACCAATTTTGTGGAGAGTTGTGCGTACCTATTTGTGGATCAGGGTGAAACATTGTCCTTTGAATTCCTAATGTTAAAGGGGAATTACACCCAGACAATAATGTATTGTCAGTAAATGAAGAAAAATCAGATGAACAAACTGTGAAAATTTTAGCAAAATCGGATAATCCGTTCAAGAGTTATGTATTTTTGAAGTTATCATTTCCACCTGTGCTGGGCATCCTTGAATTGGCAACGTATAGCCAATTAGCATAATCTGTGATGTCATACATGGAGAACTCGTCCTTCACTTTGTATATAATTTTTTTTTTGAAAATGGATCAATATCATATTTCAAATGAGTAATCAACACGGTTCTTTCTGGAATGCTTGCAGAATTGATGTGGCTATAATATATTTAAACAAAGAAACAAAATGTTGTCTACTTTTCTGGAAAAAGAGGAAAATGTGAAATTGTGTGTACAAAGTGAATGGAGAGTTCTCCATGTTGGCAGTCATTTTGTGTCTGTACGTTTGCCAATTTAAGGAGCCCATGAGGGGCGTAAATCAAAACTTTGAAAATTCATAACTTTTGAATAGATTATCCGATTTTGCTCAATTTTTCACAGTTTGTTCATCTTATTTTTCTTCATTTAATGATAGCAATTTAATGTCTGAGTTAAGTTCCCCTTTAAGAATGACTTAGTGAAACTCCTCCCAGGGTTGTGTTTCATAAAGCTACTGGTGAAGGTATGCAAGAGTCTATGCACGACAGATGACCCTTACCTTCAATGACCCCCATGTGTCGCTGAGTTACCACTTGAGAAAGTGCCGAGTTGTACGCACCTCTATAAACAGCTTCATGAAACCCAACACTTATAACCGATATCATATATATAACCGATATCAGGTTAAACTTAAACTCAAGTCTAAATCTGTTGTTTAAGTATGGGTAGCCAAAATGACCAAAACTATATTTTAACTGTTTAATTCTTTTGTTCACTGCTCTCTTTTCCCATGCTCTAATAATGTAGAAAACTATTCAAGTTTTTATTCCAAGACAGTTATTAATACTATGAGTGCCAAATGTGCTGGTAAATTAAAAACCGACTATCATAGATTCAAGCCTCTTTTGGCTTCCCATACTTAAACCACAGATTTAAACTCTAGTTTAAATTAAACCTGACATCAGAATACGGGCCATGGACTTTTAAGGACAATGCTTCGCCCTAACGCGCAAATACATTAATTTATATATCTGCTCCATAACCTGTTAACTACTGAATTCTGTAATTCCCATAGAATTTGTGTAGAAATTACGGGGTACCCTTAGTCAATGGATTAGCAGGGAATAACTTTACTATTCACATTAAATTAGCAGAGTGAGACATTGATGAAATAATTTCAATACTTTACTGTACAGTTCTATGTGAAAAAGTTGCTAAACAAAACATTCTTTGTATAGCAATCTTGCTAAAATGCATAGCAAAGTGCGATGGATGCAATACCAGGAAAATTATTTTCTGGATTAAGGTATCTTGTGCATCTAAAATGGCATTGCTTGGTGGATTTTCATAAGCTGTACTTGGGCTTTTCTTCCAATGGATTTGGGTTCTTTCTTTGTTCAATTACATATCCAGTTGTGTTTGGTTTGTCACTCAGTCAACATTGCTTCATCAGTTACTATGGATTCCCCTCCTGAAAACAGACAATTGAAATTGTACAATTTAAAAGTGCACTACACAAAAACATTGTTAATCATTTACAGGGATGCCAAAACAAAATTGTGTTCCTTACTTTTTCTATACTCTTTCGCTTGTGTTTCTAAGATCTAAAATGTCTATGAATAAAGAATGATTACACAACGTCGTGATGCCATAATGCATTGCACCTGTCTCCATGGAAAATGCAATCAATTCACTATAAGAATTGATGTATTTTGACTTAATAGATTAATTTAGCTTATTTCAGTGTAGTTGTATTGATGTGAAAACAATCATAGGGTTGCTCAAATTTTCATCCTGTGGCTGGTTACACCCATGAAGCATTTTTGAATGCTTTTAGAAGTGAATATATTTACCTGGTTGATCTTTGGGAACCTGTGGAAGTGTTATAGGTGGTCCAATGGCGGCTTCAGCATGGGGGGAACGGAATTTTGAACCTCACGAATTCTGAACAAAGAAAGACAAATGAGATATGTTGCAAGGAATTTAGTAGTTGAAATATTATTCAAGAGATTATCAATATCGATGCCAGAATAGTAGTAATACCGTATTTTATTGTTTATTCATTGAAGAGTTAGCCCCCAATACTTTTTTTATCCAACATCATGGATTTAGGTAAGGGGGTACATTAAAACAATTAAATTGCTGGTTCAAGATCAATCCACAAGGTATATGTTCCAAGCAACGCCCTTCGAAAGCAAAAAAGCATGAAATTACAAATTGATTTTAGCACCTATGCACATGTTAAAGCCTTTGAGAAGCCATTTAGAGAAAGAAGTCTTGCTGTTTCACCACTAATGCAGACTTTTCCTTGTACAAACTGATCCTTACGGTGAATATGGGACATGTTTACAACAAAAAATTGTATTCCTTACTCTTTCTATTGTCTTTTGCTTTTCAAGGGGCTACTGAGATCAATCAATTACCTAGTGGTATTGTTTAGACTTGACCCTCATTTATCAGAACAAATTCTCTTGGGCCCCGTAACATAAAGGTTTGCGATTAATCGCTATTTGATTTTGCGATCGATTACAAACTTTAGTACATGATTTGCCATAGACTTGCGATTGATATCAATCGCTAACAGATTAGCAATTGATCACAAAGCTTTATGTTACGGGGCCCAGGACGCAGTACAAAATCTGTATGGCATATTTAACTTGATTTCTATTGAATCTATTGAGTTTGGTACCCCTCCTCCAAATTTCACTGACAAAGAACAGGATATCTGGGTGGTGTTTCACCAAAATAAGAAAGACTTTAAGAACGACTTTACGCACAACTTGTACCAGTTTTTGTGCTGAATGATTGAGAATATTATGCTTATTACGCTCGTTAACGTACTCCAGTCTTTCTTAAGGTCATGCGTAACTTTAAGAAGAACTTGGTGAAACACCGCCCTGGTCTGATATCATCCCTGTATATGGCTACAATGGAAAAGTTATTTGTACCTTGCGTCGATAAGATTAGCACATTCCCTCATCCCTTTCTTCAGGAATATACTCTTCAGTTTCAAAGCGCTCTCGAGCGATCTTCCTTCTCTCATCACATATTTTGATATGAGTTCTATAATTCCCCGCTTCTGGTTCATAGCAATGTTGGCCCCGATGGCTGCCGAACTACCTTCCACCATCGTGAATCCAAGATACACGCTTAGCTCTGTCGGGGGCACCTGTGTTGGATCGATCTTCCTTGCGAGCTGTTGCACAAACTTGTCGGTCAAAATCTCTTTGGCCATGATCTGTTTCAGTGAATGATTTTAGTTCTCACATTTGATTATTAGTTTTAGGGGGTGTTGCTCAAAAGTCGCAAGTTGCAGTTGATCGGAACGTGCCAATCAAAATCATTGTTTCATGCGCGTCTTGTTAAATGCGCATAGTGTATACGAATGAAAATGCGTGTAACAATTGCAAAGTTGCAGTCGCTTTGCAGTCGATTTTGAACAACACCCCCTTAGACATTGAGGAAACATTTCCAACACTTAACTGTACAGTTCTGTGCGAAAAAGTTGCTTAACAAAGCATGTTTTATGTTGCAATTGTTCTAAAATGCATAGCAAATTGCGATGCGATATGAAGAAAATTATTCTGTGTGTCTTGCTAGTACAGAGTGTGTATATCTAAATGAATGTATAGGATGAAATACAAATTCAAATATAAATATTGTAGGGTAGGGAAATAAACGGTGTTGGGGTATAAAATAAATGTCTTTCACTCCTCTAGGTATCAAGGGTAACGTGGAGATAACTAATTGAAGAACTCAGGAAAGGGAATACAAGAAAGTAGAACTGAACTCGATGATGTCCGGTACTGGTCTGATTTTATTTTAAAAACAAGATGGCTACTTCACCTACCGGTTCATATCAAATTAACATACATATACGTATTAACATATTTAAATGGTCAATAAACAAAGGAGAAAGTAGATATACCTAACTAAAATGGACACACCCAATTAAACGGTTACTCCACGCCAAAAATAACTTGCTTTGATTAAAAGCGCAAAAATTAGACGAACAAATAAAAAAAAGTTAGAGCGAAATCGGACAATGAATAAAGAAGTTATGAATTTTTTAAATATGTTTAAAAATAATACATATAGTTATATTTTTTAGCAAATTGGCAACTTTGGATCACGTGACATGGCATGGTGATGACGTAGGTTCGTCACTTCTCTAAAATTGGCTATTCATACACCATTGCTTTTTACTCCCTTGTTTTTTATATTTAGTGCAAATCAATATTTGCTGATGAATTGAATTTAATATATATTCAACAATTATGATCAAGGAATGTAAAGCTTCAAAATAAGTCTTGCATAAAAGATGAAATAATAAATAATTCAATAAATATGATTTTAATAAACAATCAATAATAATATGATTTATTTATATTGTGAGTTTCTCTAATTGAGAGAATGTAAATATGTTCAACATTACTTTAATGACGATTCTTGTTCAAACTATTTCAATTATGCTATTGATTAACTGCATACACATACATTTTTATATATCAATAAATATTTTCTTTGAGATCATATTGTTTTTCTACAATTGTTTATGTTTGTTATTGTTTTTTAATCTTATTTTCTTCTTTTTTGTACTATTTTGGTCATTGTAAATCCAAAGTGAAAAAAAATATTCCTTTACCAGAATTTACAGTGGTAATCGCAGGTTTGCTGTCGTGAAAGCGTAATTATGACACAAAATACACATTGCTTATTAAAATCATATTTATCTATATAATTTTGATATAGTTTTTATTTTATGAACAATATTTCAAAAGTTATAATCAAAGAATATATATTCGATGCATTTGTCGAGAAAAGGGAATTCATTTTGCGTCCAATGGCTGTCAAACAGAGCATAAAAAGCATAAAAGAGATATAATACACTTATTCTAAAGAAGTGACGAACATACGTCATCAACATGTCATGTCACATGACCCAAATATGCAAATTAGCTAAAAATATAACTGTTTTAAAAACCTTAAGATATCTTTCAAATATTCATAACTTTCTTATTTGTTGTCCGTTTTCGCTCAAACCTTTTTTGATCTGTTTGTCTGATTTTTGCGCTTTCAATCAAAGCTAGAAATGTTTGGCGTGAAGTCCTCCTTTAAAGAAAACCAATAAGAGGTAAAGGGATGAGGTGACAAAAGGGAGGAGGAAAATGAACATGAAAGAATGTAAGAATGGTTTAACGAAATGAGCTGAACTAAAGAGTCAGGTGAGTGATGTAATGAGTCAGCACACCTGAATAGAGAAGGAATGGAGGAGCATGGCAGATTGAAAGGATGGGAATAGACAGGTGATGAAAGTGATATATGAATAGGAAGAAGAGAATAGGAAAATGCCAGACTGCTTGGCAACTAAAATGGAATAAAATAATACAGGCAAATCATTTCAAAGCTTGACAGTCAATGAACTCAAAGGGAAGTTAAGACAAACAAGAAATGTCAAAATAACAACCTTACAATACTTTTCAATTTTTATTATGCTAGATAGATGAAACTTGCTTCATTGATATATATGGTACTTTTAATCTAATTATTTGAAGATTGATGGATAATTAGAAGTTATTTATTGGGAATCTGCTTAGTGACTAAAATTCAAATAACACAGATTTACATCAGTGATAAAAGCACATTTCAGTATGTTATTAAAATTATCTACATACATGCAGTATTAAGTACTTCTATCTACGAGAGCAATGATTCTAGATGACTCATTTGCAACAAAATTCTGTGTCCCAATTAAGGGAAAATTAGCCAAAAGAATCAGTCATTCCACCAGAAAAATGAAGAAATATTCTTGAAACTCTTACCAGGAAAGCGCCAATGTTGTTTGTGCCAAAAATCAATGCCCCAAGAAATAAGGACCACACTCATTCAGATTTGAAGAGCTATATGCAATAGAATGCTGTCACTCGCCACTCTTGTCAGTTGAAATACATTTTGAACCTTAAATACAATAAATAAAGTGATAAAGTAATTTCTGAGAAAATTAACTCCATATTAATTCAAAATGATATTAATAATGCTCAAGTCCGAAAAAGCGAGTAAGAGTAAATATGTTAGGACGATATCTGCCCCATTATGTGCTTGAACTTTGTACTTAAACTTTGTTCAATAGTATATTCTTTAGGAGTTTGGTAAAATTCCATACTTCAGTTTCTATATATACATGTATATGTCATTGTTTCAAAGGGTGGTATTGTTTTTCTAGGTTTATGAATTTCATTTCCTTGTCTATTCTATATTCTTTGAGATGCCCCTCCCCCCAGCCTAGTCTAGATTAAAGGTGTGTTACTGAGACGAATTAGGAAATTTTCATTGCTAATTAAAAACTTAATCATATTTCAACAGATATCAATGATAAACTGAAAAGTTTGATACCTGAGTAACTGGTATCACATGAAAAGGTTGCTCCAAGACCATGGGCTCACCTATATGTATCTATTTTACAAATTATCATTATCAATTATATTTTGATTTCAGGCAAGACAAGTAAGCCAAATGTTCCCCAATGTTGCTTTGAGAGCAATCCTTGAAGACCTTCGTGTAACGAGATCTATTGAGATGACAGTAGATAACATATTGGATGGACGAGTGGTAAGTTAGTTTTTGGTCTTAATCAACTAAGTCCAGGTGCCATTTGAAGATCAATTTTTTTTCCCCCTTTTAAGACAGAGAAGTAAACAGATTGGTACATTCAAAAGTGTGAACATTTTATAATCATTAGATTTTGAACATCAGTTTTATGAAGTGTTATTTCTTATTGTGTTCTTATCGCAACACTATTAAGTCCACCGAGGCACCATTGCATAAAACATACCATCTGTTATCACTTTGTCAATAAGATCAATTACAGGCCCATAAACTATACATTTTTCGTAGTTGGGGGAAGGGCGGGGCTGATCGCAAAGATTCTTTACCTGTGATGGCTTGGTATGCAAAAAAAAATGTCGTCATGATGGCTTTAAAAGTAAGATAACAGCAGCGTTTCTATCAGTATTATTGTTTCATTGCTCAGTCCAAAATTCAACGGGCCTTTCTACCATGGCAACGTTCTAAAATAGCCAATCAGCATCAAGGATTATAAATGATTTACAATTAACACTTATCCAATATAGCCTCCTTGTTTTCAATGACTTATCATCTGAGTCGTGATGATACGATGATGCAGAGCTGCCAAATAGTTGGATTTTATCCAATACAGTAGGATTTCACATGAAATAGGACTCTCTTGGGACATTATAGGATAGTTTATTAAAGTCCTTGAGATGCAGTATTAAAAATTGGACGAAAGTTAAGAGTAGGATTGTTAATTTTTTTTCTAGAATTTAAATTTTTATGGTAAGACAATAGGATTTTTATAGATGTGAGATTGGCAGCTCCATTTAAGGGAAAAATATCCAGTGTTTGTTAATTCTTGTCCATTTCATCAATACTATAATTCAGACATCAATTGGAATGGTTGGAGATAATGCCCAAGATGGTACACCAGACCAACACATGCCTCCGGGAAACAACAATCCCTTCCAAGCCTTTCAACCGACCCAACCAGACAACAATAGAGATGAAGATGGAGGTCTGCTCTATAGACAAGCAAGGGAAACTGGCCTGAGGCAGGAGCAGTGGGCAGGGGAGGCCACTGGAGGGGAACTCATGGGGATGGAAGGGTCGGAGGATAATGCTGTCAATTGGACCAGACCGGACACTGGGTATGTTTTTGATGATAGTTGTTGTTGCTGTTGTTGTTGATGGTGGTTGTGGTGGTGGATGTGGTGGTAGTGGTAGTGGTGTTGATTGCGATGGTGGTGGTGTTCATTGTGATAGTGNCTTGTCTCCTGAACAAGAATGTATCTATTTTACAAATTATATTTTATTTTTCAGGCAAGACAAGTAAGCCAAATGTTCCCCAATGTTGCTGTGAGAGCAATCCTTGAAGACCTTCGTGTAACGAGATCTATTGAGATGACAGTAGATAACATATTGGATGGACGAGTGGTAAGTTACTCTCTGGTCTAAATCACATACATTGTAGCTGCCAACTGTTACTAAGTCTTAGTAATCATTGCTAATTTGGGCGTCAGATTTGTCTAGTTTTGTGTTAAATCCAGTAAAGATTACTAATTTTGGCAACATAAGCACTATGCATTTCAATGTAATATATGCGAAGATTACCAATTTATAGCAGGATCATTACTAGTTTCCACTGACTAAGGTTGGCACCTATGCAATCAACTAACGTCCAGGTGCCATGTGAAAATCAACCATTTTGTTTGTTTCCTTTGCATAAAGAAACAAATTTGTTTGTACATTCAAAAGTGTGAACATTTTATAATCATTGGATTTTGAACATGAAGATTATTGACTGTTTTATAAGTTTATAGCATCTTCTTATTGCAACACTATTGTTATCACTTTTTCAATAATATCAATTTCAGGCCCATACAAGTATGCATTTTTTTCATGGGGGGATGCGGGCGGGGCTGATCGAAGAGATTCTTTACCTTAGATGGCTTGGTATGCAAAAAAAATGTCATCATGAGGGCGTTAAAGGTAGGATAGCAACGGCGTTTCTATCAATATTATCTTTTCATTGCACAGTCCAAGATGCAACAGGCCTTACTACCATGGCAACAACGTACAATAGGCAACCAGCATCAAGGATCACAAATATTCTGCCATTAATACCAATGCATTAAGTCCCCTTGTATTCTGTGTCATAATAGATATAACACAGAGCTGCTAAGTAGTAGGATTTTCAATGAAAATAGGACACTCTCAAGACAACTTAATTTATTCTAAGTCCTTGAGATACAGTGTTGGAAAATGCATGGAAGCTAAGAATATGATGTGTTTTTTTCTGAAAATAGCATTTTTATGTTGGCAGCTCTACATACATTATATAATGGGAAAAATCTTGAGTTTTTTCAATTTTTCTCCATTCCTTCAATTCTATAATGCAGACATCAATCGGAATGGTTGGAGATAACGCCCAAGACGGTACACCAGACCAACACATGCCTCCGGGAAACAACAACCCATTCCAGGCCTTTCAACCAAACCAACCAGAGAACAATATAGATGAAGATGGAGGTCTGCTCTATAGACAAGCAAGGGAGACTGGTCTGAGAGAAGGACAAGAGCAGGGGGCAGGGGAGGCCACTGGAGGGGAAATCATGGGGATGGAAGGATCAGAGGATAATGCCGTCAATTGGACCAGGCCGGATACGGGGTATGTTTTTTATCACAGTCATTGCTATTGTTGGTGGTGGTGATGGTGGTGGTGGTGGTGGTAGTGGTGTTGATTGTGATGGTGGTGGTGTTCATTGTGATAGTGGTGGAAGTGGTGATGGTAGTGGTGGTGGTGATGATGGTGTTGTGGGAGTTGGTGGTGGTGATGGTAGTGTGGGTGTTAGGGGTGGTGGTAATGGCGATGGATGTGATGATGCTGGTGGTGTTGAGAGTTATTGTAGTGGAAGTGGTGATGTTGGTTGTGGTTATGGAGGAGGTGGTAAAAGGATTGTCAAAATGATGAGGTTGGTGTGTTGTTGATGCGAGCGGGGATAGTGGTGGTTACCTTGGTTTTGGATGAGGACAGGGGTCTACTCTATAGACAAGCAAGGGAGACTGGTCTAAGAGAAGGACAAGAGCAGGGGGCAGGGGAGGCTACTGGAGGGGAACTCATGGGGATGGAAGGATCAGAGGATAATGCTGTCAATTGGACCAGACCGGACACTGGGTATGTTTTTGATGATAGTTGTTGGTGGTCGTGGTGACGGTGGTGTTAGTAGTGGTATGGGTAGTGTTGTTGATTGTGATGAAGGTGGAAGTGGTGATGGTGGTGGAGGAGGTGGTAGGGTTGGTGTTTTGATGATGGTGTTTGGGGGGGGGTGTGATGGTGGTGGTGGGTGGTGGTGGTGATGCTGTTGATGGTGGTGGTGGTGGTGGTGGAGGTGGTGATGGTGGTGGTGATGATGATGATGATGATGATGATGATGACGATGATGATGACGATGATGTTATTGATGACGATGATGATGATGATGATGATGATGATGATGATGATGATGACGGCGATGATGGTGATGATGATGAGGATGATGATGATGACGATGATGATGATGGTGATGATGACAGTGATGAAATTTTGAGCCATAATTTTCCAGGGTTGATATTGTGAAAAGTTAAAGAGGTACACATGTAGATTTCTTACATTCCTTTTGTTATAAAATTCAAATGTTTTCTGTCAGATGATATTGAAATGCAATCCATTGATACAATCCAATGTCATAATGTACATATACTTAGCTGTTTATGGAATATTGATTAGTTATGATTACCTAAACTATACTACTTCCTCCACTCTACAGGGCATCAAATCCAGACTCCAATCCTCAAAGCCAAGAATCAGATTTGTCAAGCGGATTTCCAAGTTATTCAAGTCGCTTTTCAAAGTCGTCTACAGAGAGGGAATCCATTCTTAGGCAACGCAAAGAAAAACTGTTACAACTCGCAAGAAGGTAAGGGAAATTGTTAGCAGCACGGAGATTGAGTGATTGAGATGGAGTGAAGGAATAGAGGAAGAAAGATGAAAAGAGTTATGTTCAGAATTGGATGGAAGTATACTGAGATGTAAAATTTAAAAAGAAATACAGGTGCATAGAGAATCATTGAAAGATACAAACAAACAAAGGCAGACAGCTGCTTAAAAAGACAGAGGTGAACTTAGATAGAAAGAAAACAGAGAGCAAGCAGAACATGAAAAAGGCAGGCAGAAAGAAAGGAGTTTATTGTAATAATGATGATATTAGACAACATTTATCATGTGCATTATACAAAAGTTTCAGAGTGCAAGACGCCATTGTTTCAGTCCCAACAGATTCGACTCATGCAAGGATGATAGTAGTTTAGATATCACATGGAAATTTCCATTTCTACATTTGATGCAGAAAATACCAAGACAAGCAGTTGCGAGAGTCTTCATCAGAGAGCAACCCTGGGATGTCATCCTCATCNCATTAAATCCATTTGTTATTAAATTCAAGTGAAACAATGAAATATCATAATGTACATGTAGCTATTTATGGAATATTTTTATTTTTGGGTTATGATTCCCCAAACCATACTATTTCCTCAACCTTACAGGACTTCAAATCCAGACTCAAATTCTCAAAGTCCAGACTCAGATTTGTCAAGTGGATTTCCAAGTTATTCAAGTCGCTTTTCAAAGTCATCTACAGAGAGGGAATCCATTCTTAGACAACGCAAAGAAAAACTTTTACAACTCGCAAGAAGGTAAGGAAAATTGTCAGCAGCAGGGTGTTTGAGTGACTGAGATAGACCGAAAGATATACAGGGAGAAAGAAGAGAAAGGTGAATTTTTTATGTTGAGAATTGTTGAATACGTGGAGAGCTCCTCATAAATTTTGCACATGAATATGTTAAGAATAGATCAGGATCGTATTTGAAATGAGGGATCACCACGATTCATTTTGAAATGCTTTTCGAATTGCGTCTATTTTCTTGAAAAAAGAGGAAAATGTGGAATTTTGTATACAAAGTAAATGGGAATTTTTTCATGATTCCACAGATTATGCCAAAGTTGCCAATTCAAGGATGCACATCACAGGTGGAAATGAAAACTTTGAAAATTCATAAGTTTTGAGCGAACTATACGATTTTGCTTTCATTTTCACACTTTGCTCATTTTATTTTTGTTCATTCACTGACAGCACATCAATGTCAGGGAAGTTCCCCTTTTGACTGCTCCAAATACTCTGACTCTCTTATGACTCAGAGACAAGTTTGTGGGTTTTTTCTGATGAGGAGCTAGCAGTATGCCTTTTTTCCGCAATTGTACTATTAATCTGAAAGTTAAGAACATCATTAAATATTTTCTTTGTGTTCAAATGCTTCTGGGAGATGCAATTACACCGTCTTCTGAAATCAGATCGTAAGCCGGTCACTAAGTTGGTAAATATCTGATTCTACATTTGATGCAGAAAATACCAAGACAAGCAGTCGAGAGAGTCTTCATCAGAGAGCACCCCTGGGACGTCATGGTCATCATCGATGCCTTCCTCATCATCATCCTCTTCATCCATGCCTTCTTCATCTTCATCGTCCTCGCTTGAGACGTCAAGGCCTGCGCACCTTCATCACCATCACCCGCCTGGTGCTGAGCAACCGCAGGTGATTTTCCGCGCTTCGGACGGTACTGGTACAGACAGGCAGAGGGTTAGGGCGGCTGCACTGGAGGCGGCCCTGCGGAGGCTTCAACAACAGCAGAGACCTATCTGAGGAGGAGAGTATATCACTAACTTGAAAATGTCTGACTGAATTGTTGGTAGTCATTTCTTGTGCTAAATGATGAAAAAATTGGCAGTCCCTGACTCAGAGCTGCAAAATCTCAATGATTGAGCAGGATACTTCTGATATGAGCTGATTTGTTAGAAAGATCTCCCTGAAATGTGAATTTTTAGGTTATTGTTATGGCCCCATCCATAAGTGCTGTTTACATTTGTCATTTGTGTGCAAATGAATGAAGCCCGATAGCACTGTTGTGGCATGATTTTGTTACAGATTCTGCCAGAAATTTTGGAATAGCACACTCAATTTCCAAAAGTTTTCAAAAAGATTCTATAAGCCCAAAATCCAATGAAAAAAAACTTGTATTTAAAAGAATAATTATTTGATTAAGATGTATCTACAGTTACTTTTGAACTTGTTTACACCTGTATTGGATTACCTGTTAAACTTTTACGGCTGATCTCCTTAATCTTTACATGGCGGTACCATAAACTCTAAGGCTGCTTGAGAATCTTGATTAGTATCGTATCCAAGAAAATATTCCAGCGTCTCAGGAATCCACTTCAAGTCATTATTCATCTGTGAACAACTTAATGAAAACCACTCAGTTGGATTAATTCTAAAGCTATCTGGAAGGGTACAAAAAAATGCTTGCATGATGGTCATCTGCTATTTGCGGTTTTGGTTCCAAACAACCAACCCTCTGATATCCCTATTCTAACCATGCTATGCAGACCAAATTCTGAGAGAGAGGGAATTTAGAAGGGGGGGGGGGGGTTCTTACCCCCAAACCCACCTCTCATGTCTTCGCCTGGATTGTGTGATCGCTGTGAAATTTTGAATGTGCATAGAGCAGAGTGTAATCTATCAATAATGTGTAATGGAATCTTCCAATTCATGATTTTTATTTCTGAATGATTAATTTATGCATGAAATCACACTCCCAATCATATAGCACAAGAAGCGATCGACAGTCAAAGTCAACCCTTACAATTCTTATAAAGAAACATGTAATAGTCCATAAATTCAGCGGGTAATTATTTTACAAAAATCTTACGAAACATTGGTAACGATATCCTGACTTATCTTACATAATGCTTCGTTATTACGTTGGTATTTTTTACACTTTTCTTTGTTATTTGCCTTCAATGCATTGGTTTTGGTCCAAATACGTTTCCAGTTGTGTACATCATTGTTGTTACATATATTTTTTTCATTCATTTACAATATTGAATCATGCCTTATGATTTTCATTTATTATAGCATTCTCTTTGGTTCATGTCAGTTGTGAATTGGAATACAGTATATTGGTAATTGGTAACGTTCATTTTAGAATTAGTTTGAGGTTAACTTCATTGGTCCATGTTATGAGGGAAATCATTTTCAGCAATAGATTCACACACGCATTATTCAGCAGATTTTGAAGCAAGAGAATAACACTGATCCCCTTTCTATGGTTTTTATGATACACATCGGTTTAATTCTTTTGGCAAAAATTGAAAATATGTACCCTAAGGACTTGAAATGGATTTGAATAGCTTCAAATTCAGCATTATCTCTTGAAACTGTTTTATGTTATCATGCTAGTCGAGCAAGGACATGGAATTATTCTTTAAAAGATTTGTCAAATGAAAATGAATTAAATTATATATCTATTCATATTTGGGCTGAGGGGCAGTTTATATAATTGACTGTTGGATACTTTTAAAGTTGAATATCTGTTCTAAGTCATCAACCATTTTGCTATTTTGAATTGCATTTATGTATATTTGATAAATAATGTGGAGGTATACGATGTAAATAATTCCTAGATATGAATCTATATATTTTATATGACATTTTGTAATTGCAGTCCGAGTTGGATTTGATAAATGCAATATATTGAATTTCTCTTATGTTTTATTGAATTGTATCATGCTTGTTTTTCAGTTATTGAATATTTTTTCACATCACATTCACAGTCAGAGATAAGAATGGCTTCAGCTTGTTCAGTTTTCTGATTTTATGCTTGGTTACATAGAACAGTAAATAGAAACTAATAAAACAAAGTTTAAAAGATATCAGTCTTCAGACTCTCTCGTACTGGAAACTTACAATACATGTAGATATAATGATTTTATTATTTTTATGCTTGTTTACACAGAACAGTAAATAGAAACTAATAAAACAAAAAGTTTAAAAGATGTCAGTCTTCAGACTCTCTAGTACTGGAAACTTACAATACATGTAGATATCATTTTTGATCGACGTGTCCCTCTTCAAAGTTGACTGGAAACACAAGTCTCTACTTCCATTGCTTTCTTTCACTCACTTCCAAAATCGGTTTCAATTTCAGTCAAGTTGTTACAGAGGTTGTCTAATGACGTCACAATAGCTTATTACAGATTGCACATACAAAAGAAGTGGCCTCATCTTAGATGTGTGAGTGAATGTGGGAAATGGGAAAAGCTTATGACAGATGGTGCTCGTAAATGAGGGTTTGTCACAGAGTGTAAAGCTTTCAGCGCCATGAGCACCGATAAGGTGGACCTGTACGCTATACAAGTAGCCATCATGAAACATTGTTGTGACTTAACAATGTACACATTTGTTGAATAAATGCAAACTTGCAATTCTTGCATTCTTTCCATTCCTAGTAATAATGAGCAACACACATTGCCTTTTACATATTTTGGCTTTGTTCCTGGCCGAGTTTGTAAAATTGACTGGCAGCCTTAAATTGGGTATATTTTCATATTTCACAGTACCGCATATAGATAATGACCAGACTACTAATGAAAATTTGTAACAAGTCTGAGCACAGCACTCTGAATTTACTTTTGCACATAATTTTATTCTAAATGTAATTTTTGATGTATTATCATAGATATTTTATTTGTTCATGTGTATATGAATGGAGCACCGTGTACGGGATGGCTCACAAAGAATTTTTAGTCCCGATAACCCTAGATTTCACCAAATCCAATGATTTAGAGTAAAAATTGCAGAATTGGTTCATTGAATAATTATAACAAAATTGTATGGCAACAGATGCGCCGAGGTGCTAACCGTTCCAGAAGAAATATGAGGTGTATTGTAATATGTGTTCAAGGCTTTCATCACAAGCAAATGGTAGAGAGTATGATTATTTTAGTCATATTTACTCCACTTCTGTTCAGCTGTTGCATTAGTCACATATTAATTTTCACTTCATGCATATTCCGGAACGCGTAGCATCTCTGCTTTCCCACCAATCTTTGCTTTCTGGGTCTAGTAATTACCAGAAAATAAAATTGTCTACATAATTTAACAATGCTTGTTATTAATTCTGTAGACTACAACGGATGAATACTCCCCAAAATACTCTGAAGAAAACACTATGAAATCAGAGGACAAAGGAATCAACTCTACATTTAGGCCTTCATAACAGCTGTAGCACACAAAGGAAATTCCCTCGCCCATTATTCTGCAAAATGACGGAGCGCAGATGGTACATGTGAATAGCGTTTGCTGAATAGGTGTAGCATTGAAGTTACTTTGATTGGGTAAAGGCTTTAATCGGACTTTCTTTATTCTTTCCAATTTCTTTTGTCACTTGATCTCATAGTGAAATTGTAAAATGAAGGGGTAATATTTTCAATATAATGAGCCATTGCATCTAAACATACAAGATGTGATCATGATATCATATATTCCATTCTGCAGTTAACCAGAGATTTTATTCTCCACATCACATTTAATTTGATGAAATCAAGGATGTATTCGGTTCCATTCTTTGTGTGTCAACCTGGTTCAAGTATGTAGGTACTAGGCCATGTGGGCGATAAATATCTGTTTTGTGATTGTCAAAATTAGTTTCATTTTTAATGTTATGTCACTGCACGCTCAGAGATGCCAACTGTTCCAGAATATGCAAGAGAATAGAAATTAAAATGTGAATCACCCAAACAGCTGAACCAAATGTTTTCTCATGAGAGAAAGCATGTAACCATACCCAGGAAGAAATTTGCGCTCTTCAAACAAACAACAGCTCACAGTTCAAAACACAAATTTATCCGTGGGAGAGAAGGCATTTTCTGCATCAGCTCCATTTCTGTGGAATGCTCTCCCACTGGGGATCCGATCAGCAAGCTCGCTCGAAACCTTCAAAAAACATCTAAAATCATATTTGTTTCTGTCATATTTCTGTTAATATTTGTACTCACACATAATCACAAATCCATATCTATCTGTTGTATAACTGTATCCCTCTGCACCTCGGAATAGTTTAACTAGATAGATGGTGCATTACAAATGCTGTGTTTATTATTATTATTACCTGTATGCTTTCCCTCCTGTGAAAATATTTGGCTCAGCTGTTAAATGATTCACAAATCAATTTCTATTATGCATGTATAACAGATTGGTTGGCATCTCTGCATACATGTTACCTTGTGTTTACTTTGTCATGTCATTTTTTTTTTCATTGAATATTCTCTGTCCATTCAAGTAAAATCTAAGAAATAAAATCAAATTAAAATATGTGCAGCAAAGTAAGGGTTGGGTCCTAGTTTTTAATAGATATTTCTAATCCTTGTGTAGCAACCGCAACAATTTCAGGAAATTTGCTTGAAGTATATAAAGGATTAAAAACTTTAGTTATCAAGTGCATCAAAACAAACTCAAATTATGCTGAAATTTATGTGTTCTCTTTTGAGAGGTTATGTGATTTAATACAGTGGAACCTTGTTAAGATGAGGTCAGATATAACAAGATTCCCGACATGTCGTGGAGATTTCTTTGGCCCCCAACTCTTTGTATTAGTTTATTTGTCAATCCTTTCATAACAAGATTCCTGATAAACTGTCATTTTTTATAATGAGTTTTCAATCTGCAATCTTCGTTTTTAATCATGTTCGCTTATTTGAATTCATTAAATACAATTGTTCTGAAAAGGAAGTAATTTTTGCTCCAACATATTTGCTCTGTGCGTAGCCATTTAATGGTTTATGACATGCACTGTAAAAGGCAATACAAAACACAACATCAACAACACTATATAATGGATGTTAGACTTCAAAAGAAGGCTATGTCACTATTGTGAATCACCCTCTTAAAGAAAACGAGAACTGTAAAAGCCAATATTTGAACGTACTTTAGCAATTTCACTGAATGTCAGACATATTTACATGTTAATAGGTTAATATTTTCAGGTTTTGACAGATCATTGTACACAAGTCTATGAGCATTATTAATGATTGAAAATTTTAGCATAGTCATTTTAACAAAATTAGTGAAAATTTCCTTTGATACAGTAATTGAAAGAATGCATAACATAATCAGGGAATGTTATTATGACAGTTGTTTTCTAATTCAACGATTAGCACAGTAATATATAGTTATGTGCTTAGCTTTGAATATATAGGTCAGTTTTGGGAGAGTTGGTCCTTCAGGTATTTCCTTCTTTTTGAGCTGCAGTAAAGATATTACCATAATGCCGTTCTTTAATAGCAGATTAGAGTATGTTCATTGTTTGTTTAAATGAAATTGACTCAGAAATAGCTTTATCATTGTGAAACGAAAATGATGTGCGTTGCTGACTTCAACATTGCCACACGTACAAGATGAATGCGATTTCACATTCCACACACACTACCACAGAAAGCTCCAGTCACTTTGCCCTGTTTGCTGTAACAGTTGAATAGCATTTCCAAACTAAAATAAGCCAGAATATATGTGAAAATCTTTTGTTTAGAAAATTGTCACCAGGATCATTTAGAAATGTTCTTTGCTAGATGCCTCTCCATAAAGTACTTTTTTGAATGGACAAACTCATGAAATTTGCAAAAGTTTAGTGCTTGCAAGAATATCTGACTTTGCAGGAGTGAAAATTGATATCTTATGTGGGACTGTTTTGTTTTAAAATACTAGGCTGTATAAACATGTATCATGCTACATGTTAACTCCTGTTTTTAACTCCTATTTCTTGCAGAAGGATTACACAACTCCAGTCTGGGAAAGTTTCACGAATATTAATGCATTTTTAGCAGTCTGGGCTTAAACCATTGGGGGGAGCTTTTTGATGACTGGGGCGCTATTGCATAAAAAGTTGCGTCCAAATGCAACTCAGAAAATTAAACGCAAATCCTGAATACGCATTCCTGATTGATGGAAATTGGAGTTGCGGTAAATTTTCTGACTTGCTTTTATACGCAACCTTTTATGCAAAAGGGCCAAGATCCCTACGAAATAACTCATACATAGTTCTTTTTTTCTTCATCTGATATCATTCTTCATAGAAATTATTCTATTTTGTTCAATGCAAAACATATATTGTAATGAATTGAATGTTTCAAACTATTGTTTACAAATTTGTTTTTCTCCAAATTTATTTTCATTTTTGTTTTCATATCTCTTTTGTTTGATGCAAGAGTAAAATGTGTATTTAACTGGATTGAATTAAAGATACATTTATATATAATCTTCATACTGATATATTCTATGTGTTTGTGATTTTGAAGTAATTTCTTCAGTAGACAATCAATCGTACAGCAATTGACGAAAGGATTTAGACAAAGTTAACAACTTTATTCAGATCACGGAACAAAAAATAAACTACCTGTTGGTTCAGTTAACATGTGCTACACCTGTTTGACATTTTTCCACAGAATAAGTGGGAATTAAATTCCTTTTGTCTGCATCTGGCTATTGTTAATGCTTCAGTGGAAGATGTTGTTTACTTTGTCTCAACCCTTTGTCCCTTCTGCTCACAGGGCAGTTATTTGCAGAAGTATAGAACCATATGTGATTTTGCACTGACTTAAACCAAGTGGTAAATGCAAGTACAGTAGTTTCATCAATGCCCTTCCGAATATCATTGTCATTGGTAAAAAAAAAAAAAATGAATATGACACGATTTAAAAAGGACCATTGAATTCCACTGAAAATTTGAAGAAAAAAAAAACAAGCAAACACTGTGTTGCTTATTTAGACAAATAAGTCTTCCAATTGATGAAAATCAGGACTTGAATTTGATTGTGAAGAACGTTTTTTTTTTCTTCTTTGAGGGGTCACAAGGGTGGTCTTGAGTTTGTAAAATAATTTAATACGATCAAAAGCTCCCTTTCCTTTTCTCTCCCTTGTCAATTTCTCTTTTCTCCCAATTTTTCATTACTAACACAAATTTCTCCCTGCTCTCTATTTCTCTAATTTCACTTTTGTTGCCAATATTTCCTTGTCATCTCTGACCTCCCGTTTTTTTCCTCTCTCACTTCAACCATGGATATGTTCTCCTTGCTCTATTAAATCTTTTCTCTTTCTGTCTTCCATTGATCTTTACTTCTTTGCTGTCGCATTCCATGCGCTTCTCTTTCTCCATTTTTGTATTTGTTTTTCACACTTATATCTCTGCTTTCTTCTTCACTGTTCCCCTTCTAATCCCTCTACTCCCTCTCTGGTTGCTTTCTGATATTGGGCTAAAATGGCAAGAAATCTTTTAATGTTTATGTTGTGTCTGATACCCAACCCCTACCACCACCCCACCCCTCCCACTCCCCTCACCCCCTCCCACTCCCATTACAAAGATGCAAACAGTTCTGGATTATGCATTAGGATAGAAAATAAAATCTGATTGACTATACAGCTGAAGCACACATTTTCTCAAAGAGAGAAAGCCTGATAACATAACCTTTCTTCCTGAGAAAATATTTGGCTCTGCCAGTCTGATTGACATTATAGTTTCTATCCTCATGTATATGTTGAACTTACGGCATCTCTATGACAGGTGTGTTATCTTGTGATTATTATTTTTTTCAATTAGTCTAGTGAACAATTCTGGTACCCATTAGTAACTTTGCTTGAGGATTGTGATTTTCCTTACAGTGAATTGAGGTCAATGAGGAAATTTGTGACTGCTCTTACAAATAGAATTATATTCCACCAGGTAAAAAAATTGCAGTGAACAAACTGGAAACTGGAGTGAAATCTGACAATTGTTCATCAGTTATGAATTTTGAAAATTTCTATTATGTGCACTGAAAATTTCATACTTTTTCAACGGATTAATAAATTTTCCCGCATTCACTGACAGTACAATTATTCTAGTAAGGGTTCACCTTAATCTACCCCCTAGTTGACCACAATACATTGCAAGACAAATGGATATGCTAAAGGAAATCTATGTGAATCCTCCATGATGAACTTATTCAGTACTATTAACATTGTCATCAAAAAGAATTTAATTTTCATATCAAATATTAGTGAAGCGGTCAGTTCATTGTATACAAATGAAAATATGAAACAAAGCAGCATATTAAAGATATAAATTACAAATGTTTCACAAATCATTTATTTAAATACTGAATGATTCTTTCAACTTTGTGCTCATCATATATTCTGTCATGCACATTTACAAGTTCGTAAGAACTTAATCAAAATAATAAGTTAAATCCACAGATTCTTGTGGGAAGGCAAGGATTGGATCATGAACAAATATTCTATTTCATTTAGACTTTATAAAATAACAATGAATGAGAGAATATTCCTTCCTCATACAGAAAAACATATATCTAAAAAACAAAACTAACGACACATATTTTGGAGATTTCGATTTTTGCTTGGGACTCAGAGCACTTGCGATGCAACAACATTGTATAAGAAATCAAGATAGAATTTGGCCTTGAAATCAAATTTGAGCAGACATCTTGGATCCTAAATTTTAAAAAATAGTTGATATAAATTTCAGAAGAAACCTGCAAAGTAAATGTCATGTTTCCTTGTGAAATATTAAATTGTTGTGGAACATTTATGACAACGTATTACACATACTTTGGCTACCAACAAATCCCTTTAACATTGAGAAGGAACCCATTTTTGCCCATTACAACAACTTTCTTACAGTTGTTCAAATCAGGAGTGCTGCATCAATAATCCCGAAAGAATGAAGTGAGGTAGCCATTTGATTAATATCACAAAGGAGCAGTTTGTGTATTCTTGAATCTGCATACAATAACCCTTACACATAGCATATCAGATTTTACAGAAATTACAGGTTGAGGCAAACACTTTTATTTAACATACTTTTCTGAAATGCCTATCACTTTGGAATAAAAAATCAAATAACAACTGTGATGAAATGATGAAATACAGGTAGATTCCTACAGAAATAAAAAACTTGATTTCAACTTTCTTACAACATCCCCAACAATACACCTCTAAAAAAATTTGCAACCAGGTACCAGTGCAATGTTTGATTTTCCCACTGCAACAGTGAATATTGCAATGGGGACTTTGAAGGTGCCCCTGCATCTATATATAGAGATATTAATTTTGTATCGATTGGTCTTACAGATGTGCTGTTGACTGGCTCAGAAAAATGGTCTATCCTTATTTTATTCAAAAGTATTTTCTTCACAATCAAAGACTTCACTGACAAAAATTAGAACATGTGCACAAAATGTTTTCATGGAATGATCCTAATGTGATACAAATTCATTCAATTCTTTTCAAATATAGCTAACAGTATTTAAATCATTAGTGGTTGTAATGATCACAACAACATCGCCAAAATGTCATTGGAACATTAATTGAATACTGAAATGGAGGTATTGGCAGTGTGATGGGCACATTATTAAAACGTTCAGCCATTGAATTTACAATTTTACTTCTCAAAAATAACCAGCCATTTTGGCTGAAGTCTATTATCGCCAGAGTTACTTTGGAATCTTTAGTTACAATGTTAATTATAAATATTAATATTTTCTGAATGCAAAGATAATAAAATGGGACAGATTAGACAATTTGAAGGAGAAAACAAAAACTTGTCAGCAAAATAAAAAATTGGTTGAAGCTTGCAACATAATTTCATTTGATTATCCCAAACCAATGAAAGTCTTCTGTTTTAGACATCTCATTGCAAATGTATCATAAATGTTCATACAGTGTATAAAAAGGGCCCTTTTGTTTTCCAACCAATAACCAGTCCACAATGTTTACATTAAATACAAAGTTTTTGTAACAAGTCTGAAAAAAAATGAACTTGTTTGGAAACTAGCAGAACTATACCTAGTTCCTTTTACTTAGGTTGTCAATTTACAAGTGTTAATGTTTTTGTTGGTTGTTTTTTTTTCTTCAAAAAGGAATGTGTTTATAGCATGGCAGGAGGCAAGTTTAAGGCAGAAGAATGTATACATGGTGATTCAGTAATCCATGATTCATCTCCTCATTTGAATCGTGTATCAGTGGACATACTACAGGTGTGTATGTATCATTCTACCAGGGGTGAGAGTTTTCAACATTTGTCAGCACTGGCTGATCAAATGGAATCCTAGATTTTAATTTAATGGAAAAAAAAATGACTTGGAAGTGTGGTATCTATAGAACGAGTGCTTATCATGAAGAACAATGTTCATGCTGACAGTATTGCTAGTCTGGGTAACAGTGTTAGGTCAAAATCAGTGCGATCTTCAGTCTCTTCAGATTGTTTGGAACCAGCATCCATGGTGACGTAGCCAGTATGACTATGAGAAGAGTCTTTCAATGTCTAGATCCTCCTGCGTAGTTGTGCCACTGACAGCATTACTGGTCTGGGTGACAGCGTCAGGTGAAAGACGGAGATCTTCAGTCTCTCAGATTGTTAGGAACAAGCATCCCGATAACATCGTCGGTATGACTATGCTGAGAAAAGTCTTTCAATGTCTAGATCTACCTGCGTGGTTGTACCACTGACAGCATTACTGGTCTGGGTGACAGCGTCAGGTGAAAGCTTGTGCGATCTCCAGTCTCTCAGATTGTTCGGAACCAGCATCCATGTAGGCGTAGTCAGTATGACTACGGGGAAAAGAGTATTTCAATGTTTAGATCCTCCTGTGTAGTTGTACCACTGACAGCAGTACTAGTCTGGGCGACAGCGTCTGGTGAAAGACTGAGAGATCTTCAGTCTCTCAGATTGTTCAGAACCAGCATCCATGGTGACATAGCCAGTATGACTATGATGCGAAGAGTCTTTCAATGTCTAGATCCTCCTGCGTAGTTGTGCCACTGACAGCATTACTAGTCTGGGTGACAGCGTCAGGTGAAAGCCTGTGAGATCTTACGAGATGGGTCTTCAGATTGCCTGAAATAAAGACAATAGTAATCAAAATGATTGCTTTGGCTATACTAATCTTTCCCATGTTTTTTCCATTATCAGAATCCATGCATATTTGGTGAAATGAAAATGGGAACATTTATAAATATCCTGAATAAAGGGTGACAGTTGAAATCTTTAAACTAAAACAGAATGGAAAGTTAAACATTTTGTTTTATTCTTATCGTAGATTGTCAAATTAATTGGTTCAGCAAGGTTTAACTCTACAGTTGAAATTCAATCTTTTTTTTAAATGCAATGGCAACTGAGAAAGCAACCTTACCTTTCTGTGCGAAAGCTTGATCACAGTAGGGGCACTTGTGAGGGCGCTCTTTGGTGTGGACGTTCATATGGATCTGAAGAGAGTTCTTCTGGCTGAAAGACTTCTTGCATTTTGGACAGCTGTATGGTTTCTCACCTGAATAGAGG
>BQKZ01002378.1:54284-81488 GCA_036244855.1 Temnopleurus reevesii | reverse complement strand
TGACTCCACACTAAAAATACCTTGTTTGATCAAAAGCGCAAATATTAGAAGAACATGTTAAAAGAACACTGTATATCTTTGTTTGGTTTGTGAATATTTTATATCTATTGCAATTAATCTGATCATGTACCGTTTTCTTGTATATGTATTTTATTCAATCGGCAAAGTCTAAAGTACATTCGACCTTTTTTCTAAAGTTCACACATATGTTCTCAATTTCTGCTTTCTTCAGCTATCTTATTCGATGGTTGCCTATGTATTATCATTGTTAACCTTGATCATATTCTTAACTTGAATCATATTGCAAACTTAATTCGTTCCAGCCTCCGGGCTGCTGTTATAAATGTCTTTTTAATGAATAAACCATATTCAATTCAATTCAATTAAAAAAGGCGTGAATGAAATTGGAAAAATATCTAAGAAAGTTACGAATATTTGAACATATTAAAAATTCAAACAGTTGTATTTTGACAAATTGACAACATCAGGTCACGTGACATGACGCGGTAAATGACGTATGTTCGTCACTTCTATACAATTTGCTTATTGTATCTTATTTGTTTTTAAACCATTATGTCTTTTATAATTTTTTTAATTTTAGATCCAAATTGAGAAAAATATCAATTTTGCCGGAATTAATAGTTGTTAACTGTAATTTTGCTGACGTGAACGCATAATCTTGTCGATAGTGTCGAGACGGCGTGGTGTAATGGTTCTGACTCTCGCCTTTCAACCCGAGGGTCGTAGGTTCAAATCTCACCCATGGCGTCAAAGTCCTTCAGCAAGAAATTCATCAACATTGTACTGCACTCAACCCAGGTGGGGTGAATGGGTACCGGCAGGAATTTATTCCTTTAAATGCAGAAGCACCTACTTGGCAGCTATGCTATGGCCAGGTAATAATATTAAATAATTTGTCTTGCGCCTCTGAATAGGTGACAAGATAGATGGCGTGTTTAGATGATATATGTATATTATTATTATCATAATCAAAAGACAATATACGTAGTTCTCATGAAGTATATTCTTTATTATACACTCTTTTCACTGTGAATATCGTTTACTCTATTATTATCAAAGTACCCGTGGCTAACATCCTAATGAGAGTTATGGGTCGGCGAACGATGGCGATGGCAGGTGGTTTACTCAGCGCTCTCCCCATCATCTGCTCTCCTCTTGCACAATCTATCTACATACTTGGAGTAATGCTTGCATTAACAGGTAATTTTTTGTTACATTTTGATTACATTCGTCAGTGTAAAGCTGTATCTGTTGCATAGTTGGGATCGTGTTCGGTAGTGAAATTTATCCGACGCAAATTATATTCTCGCCTCCGACAATAGGCAATGTCGTTGGCGCCTACAAGTTAAAAAGATATTTCAAACGATATCATACGATACGACCGATATCAATTGTTGGAGCTGAGTAAGTGGCTTCCGGTGTGGGTATCCAATACACGTGTTACGTCTATCATATTGGATAATGCCAACCTATCTCCCATTATTATCATCTCAGGTATTTAGTGCTGCGTCAAATTGAAAAATCCTGTGGAATAATAATGTCAGGAAATAGATAAAACAAAGATTAAAACCAGCGGGGTTCTTGTTTCAAACACGATATAAACTATTTTCGAAAAAAAGTATGTCGACGGACAATAAATCCGTTCGCCGTGAATTGAATTGTGCGGACGCAACAACGAATAACGAATTTTAAGGAATAGATTCCTTCAAGATGCCCATTCAACTCACATGGCTGGAGTGCAGTACAGTGTGGATGAATTTGGCATTAACTACAAGGCTGCAATTCGACCCCCGACCCTTAACCCTTAAAAGTTATAATGGTGCAATCTCAAATTATACTAAAACTTCGAAGAAAAAAAATGAAGTTAATGTTTGAGGAAATTTGTTTTTAAAGCTTGGATTGTGATAGCCATTCTGAAAAAAAAAGCTCTCGAAATGACTTGGTTTGGTTTAATCATTCTGTTCATTATGTATTATATTTGGATGATTAATCCATTCATTCTCTTTATCTTCTAGGATTTGGGATGGCTCTCACTTATTTTCCGATTATAGTGACAATCAACGACTTCTTCGCCAAGTCGTTCATTTTCTCAAACACTCTGACAATTTTCGGGACAACCTTTGGCGCGTTCCTGGTTCCAGTGATCGTCGAGAGATCTCTGGAGGCGTATGGATACAGCGGTGGTTTTCTGATACTAGGCGGTATTGCACTCCATGTGATCGTATGCGGGGCCGTTATAAGGTCCCCTAGGGATCTGAAAAAAGACGTGAAAATATCTTCTGATAAACGTTCATCCTTAATGAAAGCGCGGGACTTAACTTCCACTTCAGAGGAATCTGACTATTCTGAAGCGCTTTTGGAACCTCTAGAAGAAAATATGGCGAATATAGGTAGCACATCCCAACCCACATCGGACAACCTGCAATTATCACTAGATGAGCCTGAAAAAGCGGAGGACACTTCATTGTTTGAATCGGCAAAATCCAGACTAAAGTCATTTATACTGGTGAGGGAGCCCTACTACACATTCACCCTTCCCGCCATTTTCTTGGAGAGTTCCGTGAACGCAGCGTGGATGTTGTTCCTCGTCCCCCACGCGGAAGGGGCGGGCGTCGCACGATCCACCGCGGTGTTCCTCTCAAGCATCGCCGGCATCAGTGGCGTACTCGGGCGCACCATATACCTCCTCCTCATCTACTTCAAATTCGACAATGTCATTATCTTCTGCCTCGTCTGTCTCGTGTGCTCTATCTCGTTCTTCGTAGATTCTCTAAGTTCAACCTACACGTTTCTCGCCATCATGGCCTCCGTTCAAGGCTTCACGATATTTATCTTGGATTGTATCCCGCATGCGATGATGAAAATCACTGTTCGGGATGAGAAGAATATGCCAGACGCCATTGCGATGAATCCATTTGTCTTTGGTCTCGGAGTAATGACAGGAGACTTCGTATCAGGTGTGTTCAGGGGCCCGTAACATAAAAGAGATACAATCAATTTTGCGATTAATCGCAAACCTTAGTACAAGTTTCCCATAGACTTGCGATCGATATCATTCGCATGGAAATCTTTATATTGCAGATCTCAGATCCATAAAATATTTATGTCCAACCAAATTATTTTACAGTGGATATGAATTACATCATAATAACAATCAGTTAAGGTAATCATTTCACACCCTTTGGCCATGTATCCTCTTATTTTCGTACAGCCATAATACATGCGTGACTATAAAAATGACATCCTGATTCCTGAATCCTTCCTGAATCCTATTGGCACGTATAGTCAAAATTGTGTGCCGTTAAAGTAAGTGAATCCTTCAAACTAAATACTAGGCCCGTTAAAATTCACCCATTTTACTTTGATTCCATTCATCATGTCATACTGGTAGGGAAAATGGATCTTTTTCTTGGAATACTGTAGGGTGTTTTTGTACGTGTATGCCTGACATCATAAATACACCTTTCGTGTTTTTGGTGACGTCACAATGCAAGTTTAAAAGAGAGTTTTCTAATGAAACAGTTTGACAGCTATTTTTGTTGAAAGGACACTCACTGTTCCTTGCAGTATCTAATTTTGTTTCCCACCCTTTTTGTCATTCTCTTTTCAGGTTACATTTATGACGTCACATCTTCGTTTACAGTGCTTTTTATGACCTTTGGCGTGACTACCATCATCGTCGGTGTCAACCTCGCCATCTGTAAAATCCTTACTCGTCACTTTCCAAGAAAATAGGATATATGCCGTATATCAAGAATAAAGAGATGTCTTAGATACTGTTGAAATAGGACTTCTATGTGACAGGAGCCTGATGAATCTCACGCCTCGATATGGTTCAGAGAAGAACTCCTCGATTCTGCGTAGAAGACTATACCATCCAAGACACGGTGTGACTCAAATGCTCCAATCACTGAAATGGCAGACACTCCACGAGAGAAGGGTCCACTTCAAAGTCACCATGCTATACAGAATACTCCATGGTTTGGTTGCCGTCCCTCCTGAACCACCATACCTATATCCAGCAATCGTCTGGACGAAGACCAGCACAGTTCCGTCATCAGCGGTGCAGACTCAACAGCTTTCAACACTCCTTCTTTCCCAGTGTCATCTGCCTGTGGAACGATATCCCTGCCAATGTCACATCATCGTCTTCGCTTGAAGTATTCAGAAGACGACTTGTAGGGGTGACGCTACGCAAGGACTAGAAGGAGGAGTCTGTTTTTACTCGCACAAGGAGCACTTTCAGCACAAACTTTTGTACAAATAAAGTCTTCTTTGGAGCTCGATGATACAACACGACACACAGTTCACAGCACCGCACAAAGTACGATATTACTCTTTCCAGAGGAATGTACTCACATTGGAAGAAGAAGAAGAAAAATATTTCACAGTAGTTGTTTTTCCTCGAACTATATTACGTGAGCGGAGAACCGGAAAGAGATTATATGGCTATGCATGGAACAGTCATAGTGACAAATAGGTTTGAGATTATTTATTACTACTAAAACCATAGCTTTAGCACTGTCTGGGTAAGGCCAATAATGTAACGCATCGGTGTGCTCAAGTAATATATTGGCACATAACCAAAACAACATTCTACATATTTTTACTTTGGTCCAATTAGCTGAAATATCCATTACTTACATTTCTCAATTCCAGCAATACAGTCCTGCTCAGATCGATTTTACACTGACTTACACGCTTCACCATTACCATTCGTCCCTGAAAAAAGGAAAGAAGAAAGAAAGAAAGAAAAAGGGGGTAGAAAGAAAGATGGATGGATATATGAAAAATAGAAATCGAGAGAAAGAGAGAGAAAGTTGGTTCAATCAATTCAAGATAAGAACTTGATACACCAACGATAATAATATATTTATAAATATATACATATATATTTCGACCTTTATTGTTATTAATGTATTTGTGCTATTGTGTCTTTTTGTCAACTATATAATGTGTTATTGCAATTTTATCTTTATGATTTTTGTATTGTAACTAAAAAAAATTGCAATTCAGCTTTTTAGCTGCGATGATTTATTAAACTCACTCCAACTCTTGCCTCACAACCAGAAAGTCCCGGGTTTGATTCCCAGCCGCTTCTTTAAAAAAGACGTTAACCCATTAGCTACTGAATTCTGTAATACCCATAAACTTTGTGTAGGGACTACCCGGTTCCAGTAGTCAAAGGGCCTTAACCCATTGACTACTGAATTCTGTAATACCCATAAACTTTGTGTAGGGACTACCCGGTTCCAGTAGTCAAAGGGTTAAAGAATGACAGTTTCTGCTGCTCTATTTGGTGTTCAACAAGAAAGGGATAGAGCAACGTAGAACTGGCGCTGCTCAGCAACTGTCGGGACCACGATCTAAGTGGTCAAGAGAAATATATTTCTATTTGAATATAATTTGTATTTGACTTTATAAAGAACAATATACTCAGATGAAATTAAAACAAGTTCCCACTTTCATTTTGTAATTTACTTGAGTTTTTTTTAAAGACAATAAGCATCTTCATCTGTTTGACCTTTCCTGAAAAAAATACAATAATCAAGACAGTATACAGCAGAGGGAGGGGGGGGGGGGTTGCATATAACTCTTTCAAAAGGTTTGCCAGAATTTTGTACGTCAAAAAGTTATTTGCAATGGGGCCGAGGTGTGGTATGAAGCTGTTCCTAGAGTTAGCACGACTGGTGCCAACTCATCTATTGGGGGTCACTGAGTGCTATATAGAAAGGGTCACCAGCTGTGCGTAGAGTCCTGGGTATATCTCAGACCATATTTAAGAAACAAGTACCAGCTACTGAGCCTCGTGACTTATAAGATTGCGACTAATCGCTCATGAAAATAGCAAATGGAGATCTTCGTTGCTTGCACAATTTGCTCAATAATCCGACCAGTAACCAATCATATTTTTTTCTCAAAATAGAGATTAATCGCAAACCTTTGTGTAACGGGACCGCGGGTTGTGTTTCATAACGCTGCTCGTATATTTATTCATGGCTATACGTACGACTGGTGACCCTTTCTCAGGTGCAATTCAGCTACATTGGTTATCATTTTGCACAGGAAATGGTTACCAGTCGTTTGTAGAGTCGTATCGCAGATTTACAGCTTTATGAAACACAACCCTGATCACAATAACCTGTCCCGTGAAATTATGCCAAAAATGCATAATTTGAATAAAAGGAATAGTATGAAATTTGCATAATTTGAATTGAAGGAATGGTATAAAACTTGCATGATTTGAATTTAAGGAAAAGTGTAAAATTTGCATAATTTGAATTGAAGGGATAGTATAAAATTTGCATAATGTGAATTGCAGGAAAAGTATAACTCACCTTGTACCTTGCAACTGTAGCAAATATTTGACCCCCATCTCGGATCTCTGAACTCATTATTGATCTCTGTATGAAACAAAATTATTTATTATCATTATTATCTATTTATTCTATGCATTTATTATTCATTTGACATTCACAAGAAAAGAAGAATAATGATCAACACCTGATAAATACAACAATGGGAAAGCAAAAATAAACACGAGAGAGAAAGATAAATGACCTGAGAGAAGTTGAGAGGGTTGCCAGGGTGTAGAAATGTTAACCAAATAACCATGATTTTAATTCAGTAGACATCACTTACAAAATAACATTTAGAATAGTTTCGATGCTCATTTTTTTTAATTATTCAACTTTTATTCCTATTCATAAATTTGTGTCCCTATCCTTTTCATAGGTATTATGTATTATTGCAGTTTGGATCTGAATGATTTATTATTGTAACTAAAAAATCGCAGTTATGCACTGTTGCTGCGATGATTTTTTTTTTAAATAATTAATGAACCACTATGTACTCTGTCATAANGGGGGGGGGGGGAGGGGCACTATGTGATATAATGCCCCAAAAGCCAGTCACTGTTCTAATTTTCATCCAATGAACTACCTGATGTTAGGACTTAAGCATAAATTGACGTCTCGCCCAAAACTGTCATAGTCACGGCCAGACAAATACAATTATTACTTAAAATCGTATTATCTGTAATAATAATTGAATAATAATGACAGGCCTTGAGTGGTGTTCACTGATCCGGTGTAACTCTATTTGTAATCCAAATAATTTTAGTTTTTAGGCACAATTGTGGTGAAAAAGTCAGGGTGCAGTAATTTTTTTCTTTGTGCGAATCCGGAAATTATAATAGACAATGCTTTGAAAGTTCATTAATGTGTATAGTTTCCCTGAGATTCTTTTATTCAGGGCGGTATGCCCGATATACGTTTCTCCTGATCGTTTCTTCTGACTTCATATCGACAAGAGGGGTAGTGGAGCGTTTTGAAAAGTGGCTAGGCTGCGACAGCGGGGGCTGCATGTGGATACCCACTTTTACACACTCACATACCGTAGGTTTGCAAGTTTTTAAGTGACTATAATTTTTTTTCTTTGGGGGGGGGGGGGTCGGAGGTGTGATTTATTTATAGAGCCCTTTGGAAAATTAATTTTGGATTCTCACAATTCTCCTCGAGAGCCTCTACGATAGCTATTATATAGCTCAATTGCAAATATTGAAATTCATTCCCTGTACATGGACTATTTGGAAAAGGTGCGTTTGGGGGCTGCAGAAACTCGTTTGAGCGCGCTTGTATGCGTGTGTGTGTATTTGCGTATGTGCGTCTGTAGTTATTTAGCCCATGACCAATTAGCAAAGGTTATATTTCAAGAAAATAACAAAATTTCCATAGTTTTGTGCAGTTATACCCAAACCTGGAACATATCGTCATGATCGCCACCCGCACGTGGTGTCCATACGGATATTTCATCCGATCGGACACTAAGTCCGATGACACCTGCTGAAGACAGTATCACATTGAGCAGAAAGAGACCCAATATTTTGGAAAAAGTAAACAAATTCGTTAAAGCTTCTAAAATAGCTATATACACACAACCGAAATGCCCTTCCCTTTGATTATGCGGAGAGATGTCAAACAGACATCGCACAATGAATCGGGAATGTACATGTTATTTGTATTCATGAAGCTACTGTATCATTAAGGCTTGAATGAAGTTGTTAACTTTGTCCAAAATCATTTCCCCTTCTCCTCCTAGTGCATATTTCTGATAATTACCCGTGAGGATAATATTCTCGATGCAGATGTTCCGGTGGCGACTGATTTTCCAACTTCATCAAATAAGAGTTCGTCCCATGTTACTTTCCAAGACATACTCATTAGCTCCGCATCTAAACGGTGTTTCCTTCATCAAGTAACAACACATAATACTATAAATTTATAAATAGAATAATAGTTCAACAAAACTCTCTATGCCCTTCTCAAGACATCAATGAGCAAATTTAACAAACAAATGATACAAAAGTAAGCAATATTATGACAATAAGGACAGGGAGAAAGCATGCGCGCACCCAGGATTTAGATTCCCGGGGGCTGAACTCAAATACCCCCCTCCCCCCCCCCCCACTCTGTGCTGGGCTTACAAGCCAAAAGGGGCCATCACCTATTTTTAGTGCCCCCTCCCTTCCCCATCGGCAAATCTGGCGCCCGTTTAAGCTCAAAATATGTGCATGTTCTTAAAGGAAAAGTTCAATATAAAAAGGTCATTGTCTCAAGGATCATTATATAATTATTGTTTTATTCGGCAATTTGTTTTAATTTTTTTTGGAAAGACTTAAGAAAAGGAATTAAAACGTACCTGTAGATAAAGTATAGCACGCCAGCTGAAGCCAACACGAGTACAACTGCTCCAATTCCTACGATTCCAAGCACTGAAATTTGATCTAGTGTTGACGAGGAAGTAAATATATTTTCATATTAACTAGGTATTAAAATAATCGCAGGGATCTTACATCAATAGGCCTATGTCAGAGAATTGTATGGCTGAATTAATGTTGATGAAAATAACAGTTTAAAAATGTGAAAATTTTGTGAAGAATTGTTTGAATAAAATCTAGGTACATATACATGTAGTTTGCTCTTGTACCGTACAACCCTTCGAGTTGGCTTCTGTCCCGCCAAATGTTACACTCGTCTTGTGTGATCGTAATTATAAGTTTGTGTGTGTGTATGCTTGAGATTACTTATGCCATTCCCAACCTCAAATCAAGGGGTGGATATATCGCCCCTCGTGGTCATACTTCGGGGTCGCCCTACGGGTGCGACACGAATGATTGGTAAAAAAAAATCTAAATAGAAATAAAAGAGCAATGGAATATTAAGTTTATCGTTACTGAGCTGTCTAATGAAGATGTTGAAATGTTGAATTTAAGGATAGAGAGGTTCTTGTGTTGTTAGTGTATGCATGGGTGTGTGTAGGTGTGTGTGTGTGTGTGTGTGTGTGTGTGTGTATTTGGCTACTAATTTAGATCAGATTATATTTATACTTTACTCTTTTTTTGAAAATGAGATTATATTTGTAAATTGGTGTGTGTGTTTGTGGTTTGTTGGAATATGTGTTAGATTTGTTTACATTCTGAATCTAGGTTTCCGCTTTGTAGTTCGAAAATGTCATTAAGCAGTTTATCCCCTATTCACATTTTCTGTTCATAAGTGTCAAGAATAACAATCAAACACATAAAAAACAAACAAACAAACTCACTGGACTGACATAACTCATTCTTAAAGCCACACTCCGGTGCATCTCTCGGAGGGTCCTCTCCCCCGCCAGGCCAGGCTGGCTTCACACCTGTCTTCTCCAGCCTACCCGTGTCTCCATAATAATTTGCAAGAACCTACAACGCAATGTGTACAGTAAAGGCCGACTCACACCTTTGCGTTTGTATCCTGTGTCGGCCCAACATAATTCATAACTAAAAAGATTCAGTTTCAGTTTCAATTTATTTATTTGAATACAGTACGTTGTCCCCCGGAACAGCTCCCTGGACGCACAAAGACGCAGGTCATACGGTGACATACGGCGTACGTACGCTCCTTGAGCGCAAGCCGAACGTCAGTCCACCGTCTGATTAGCGTACACTGTGCGGTCAGGGAGCGTTTTCAATTTTCGGAAACGCTAGGCCGACGCAGGCTAAAACCACCAAGGTGTTAGTCAACCTTGAAATGGGAGAGAAAAGCATGGTCGTGTACTTAATAATTCAAATAATCAACGTTACTTTGTTCGATTTTAATACAGGGAACACGCCTAAAATTTTCCAAAAACAGTGACAATCACAACAAACATTAATCGGAAAGTATACAATATTCTAAAAAAAAACAATTTCACATAATGAGGGTGGAAAATAGTTTCATTGCCCATCTTGAATTCTTATAATAAAATTAAAAATGGCGATTGTGGCAAATCAGCATGATGAAAAAAGCTATCGAGTAGCGTCATATTCATTTATCTGTTTAATTTTTTATGTTTTATTTTTGTTCTTACTCTTTGAGAATATATAAATGCACCATCAAGTACATGTACATGTCGTCACCGTTTTTACGAACCGGCCTACTAGCGAGGGGTGGTTGCACGAACCACTCGTAACAATTCAATTGAACAATTGAAATAAACGCTATTGAAATAACATGAATTCAAGTGTTATGTCATTGTATTTGACGCTATGTCGGGTTTTCTACGTGTTCAAGTAGCGCCACCGTAGTTATAGGCCGGTTCGTAAAAACGCTGACGATGTAATTAAGCTTTATATTGCCAAAGGAAACTGATTTCTGTGAGAAACCCTCCCTATTCCTCAAATGTATAACATCAAAGCTTCACAAGCTAAATGCATAATGTCTATCGATCTGTCTGTAAATGTTTACCCATCGCTAACTTCCATTTCAGCCTAAATGCTTTGTACACAATATTCGCAAAAATCTATCCTGCACTGGGCAACATACTGAGCGCATGATGCTTAAAGGGACGTCTGGATCAAAATGAATTTTGTTTTATTCGATGGACTTTATTTTTTTTAGAACTATTTGCTCTTCACCCCTTTGGAATTGACCCACCAGAAGCCGGAAGTTAGCGGACTTTTAATCAGAAAGGGAACATTTCAACTAGAAGAATGTTCCTCGTTCTTTCCATTTGTATCCTTGTGACGTCATTGATTATATGCTAGCTGCTCCATTCGGAGGACAAGCTCATTGTGATATTTTTTACGATTGATTGAAAATATTTATCTTACGGGGCCCAGAGGTTTTCTTTTTCTTTCGGTATCAGACAATAAGAATTGACGGGAAACAGTCCGAGTGTCTTATCAGACTTACCATTCCCCGCAAATTCAATGACTAAACGCCGTTTAGACATCAGAGAAGTGTGGATGGGGTATAATGGGGGCAGTCACGCCTGCAGACTGACCCCATCCTATTGCCAAACTAAATTACCTTAAATTCTGATTATGATCTATAATTATATTATTCTTTTGTTTAATCGATGAATTTGTACAATCGAGATTGAGAAATATTACCTCCAAACAGGATGTTTCAAACGGATATTACGACATATTAATTGCAATGTTATCAATACGGTTTTAGAGCAGGATGGGGTTTATCTGTTGATGTGACTGCCTTATAAGAGTGTACATGTGACGTCATTACCTGAAATGTCCCTGTTTCGGTGTCAGTCATATCCCAAATCGAGTAGTCTGCATCGCGGTCGCCGTTCGTGTTGATTATAACCGTTCCAGATATGCCTTTATATCAATAGATATTAAAAAGATAAGCGTTGAAAACAGAGAACAGAAATACAATGCCAATGACAATGACATAAATGAATGATAAACGATTTAAAACCCAAATTTAGTTAATATTAATCCAAATAATATAATTATGATATTATATGTATCCTATTAATTTGTTTTTATGTTATCTATCATGTTTTTCTGTATTATGTTATGTATTTTATCTTTTTGCAGGGCTCTCTTGAAAAGCAGTCCATGCGGCTTGAACGAGACCACCCTGTCTTTTAAAGAAGACTTGAATAAATAATAAATAAATAAATAAATATAACACGATATAATATATTTCCGAAAAATTAAGTCGAACGCCAATTCAATACTCCTTCGTAATGTTTTTCTAATCGTAACCGGCTTGTTATTGTTATGTCCTCACAGTTCAATACACGTCGTATTACGGCTATATTGTCCATGACCGACTTTATTTTGCGGAAATGGTTTATATTATGTTGTATACATATTTAGAAACCTCAAACATAATTTGGCAAAATTATTTCATGTCTTATCTTAATAAACCTGTTTTGTTTGAATTTTATAGGCTCTCCGCCTGCCGGACTGGAGAGTATTTTGCCAATCTTGGTTTTATTACATTGGTGTAATTACATTTTAGTTTAATATTATCATTGTGAATTCACAAAAATGAAAAATAAATAATATAAAACACTGTCTATAAAGAACACTCAAGGGAAGTCTTTAACAGAAGGTGGTCTCTATATATATATATATATATAGACAGGTCTATTTACATGCAAATTGTGTTTTATAAGGAGTCAACAAAGGTGGTCCTTGCGGACAGGTGGTTTTTCTGTACAGGTGGTCGCTAAAGCAGGTATTGACATAATGCACGCACTATGCAGGATTTTGGGGTTGACTGTGTAACAATTTTGATTCTCCTCGCAGCAATTTGGCGCCGAGAGGAGCGCTGAGCTGGGCTGACAAGCAAACATATATATATAAATTTTCACCTCCTTTGACGCCCCTTTCAGGGATTTTGGCGCCCTTTTTACCACAAATTTGGCGACCCCTAGCTATGACCGGGGAGGGCAGCGCCCCCAAAGGCCTCCACGGTGCGCGCATGGACATACTGTTAGATCCCGATTGCGATTTGAAGAAGTATGGAGCAATATTCCTTTATCACCTTCAAATGATCGATCCCACATTTTCCTTGTGATTGCGTAGCCATCTGTTATATTCCCTCCTTCGGCCAATGTCTCGTTCACTGCTAGACTGTACAGGATTACGGCATCTTGGAAGGCACTGGCAAAATAATTGTTCTGTTAGAAGAAAGACAAAATAAAACAAAATTAGTACATTTATGTGGATTAATATGTTCCTCCTTTTATTTCATCATATATAGGGTACTTATTTATTTTTTTTTATTTACGGGGTCTTTATACAATTTCCTCCTGAAAATATAGCCCCTATAATTTATTTTGCAAAGGCGATTTTAGAGTTGTACAAGCTGAACTGTACAAAATTACGGCTTCGTGCGGAAATGCACTGGCAAAATAATTGTTCTGTAAGACGAAAGAAAGGTTATATTCTGCTCTAATAAACACTTGTCTTATTTCTTTAATCATAACTTCATCTATTTCCATCATAATTCCTTTAATTTATATGTGTCAAGGTAAATGTTTTAATAAATCTATCATCAAACACGATATAAACTATTTCCGCAAAATAAAGTGGGTCATGGACAATAGAGCCTTACGACGTTACACCACAATATCACACGCCGGTTCCGATTTGAATAGCAATACAAAGGAGCATTAAATTGGCATTCGAATTAATTTTACGGAAATAGTTTATAACGTGTTATCTTTTTTCGCCCTATATTTTTTTAAATTTATATGTGTCAAGGTTAATTTTTGATAAATTTACCATCAATTTCCAAACTATGATAAATTTGTAATAGCACATGTAATTTGGGTCGGACACAAACTCTTCGGAGCTGAATATGGATATGTAATTTGATGTTCCATTCGACCAACTTATCTAGATCTGACAAAACTCAATAATGATAATCATTTTTAATCAAAGAAACTTTGAAAGTGAGGATGGAAATGACAAATCATTTGCAATTCAGCGTGTTTGTATTTTTTCTCGAGAATTCAATTATCCTTTAGCTTTGAAATTATTATGATAATTGGGCCTAAAAATAGCTTTAACAAAGCATTGACAGAAACCAGGGGCGTAACAACGGGCATTTATTCGTAGACGTATAAACGCTTCCGCTGGACTAACGATCTGTCTGTACACCAAATTTGAATTTAGATTCGTCAAAAAAAAAACAACTATGCCATGTTGTAGACCTTTAATGGTTCGTAAACGTGCTAGCATGCTTTTCGTTTTACCTCATTTCCGTTCATGGGTTTAGATATTGATATACAGAAACACCATACAGCTATAACTTTCCACTTTTATCATATCTGGGGTTGTGTAATAAGCAAATTTGTTATAAAGTTGTGTAATGTCTAAGTATAAATCTGTATGCTGTCATGAAAGAAATTGGCGCGCACTTTTAATCTAGATGTATTGACAATGGAACGAGCTGGGCAAAAGGGGGCAAGGTTGGCAAAGAAATTAGACACAATTATGGTTAAGAGCGTCAGAATTATTTTCGTCTGGTTTTCATGTTAAAGGTAGAATACTTCTTTTGCATCCTAAAATTTGACTTTCCAAGATAGTTGTGCTATGTTGAAGAGTACTTAATGTTAGAACTTATCACCAATCAATTAAGCACAAAGAATGGTCATGATAGGCGCATTTATAGTTTCCAACAATAATTCTTCTATTCGGGCCTCGAATTAATGGACTGTGCGTTCAAAATTCAAATAAGCCGTTAACCTCTCGTTGACCAATAGAGCAAAGAGTCTCTCTCAGTTTGCGCATGGTGTGGCAGTGTATTGAAGTGCGCACTGTATGTGCTCTTACAATGTTTTGTGTGTGTAAGTGGTACCGTAATACGCTAGGTGTATCGCGATACCGTTGGTGTCAAGATGAATTATTATGACAAATAGATTTTTATTTGAATTAAATATTCTGGACTATATTCGACCAAAATACTTCATAGAGGTTATTATTTTGGCATATCTGAGGTACACAACAAGTTGTAAGCATAATCGCAATGTGTGCAAATGTAGTTTTCTATACCTTTAAGAATGGTTTAGAATAGAGACAGAAAATCACGCACTCGAAAGTCTCTCGAAATTTACTTGAGCTTACGATGCTTTCATTAATCGAAGTGATGATCTAGTTTATAAAAGATCTTTCTGGGTATTATTGCCATGGTAATAAGATGGTAGTAAAAAGAATAATACGCTTCATCTTTATAAAACAGCGATCAATCAAGCTTGAAATAAGCAGCATGCCTTTAATAAAAACAAAAACAAATTAGTATCGCCGTTTGCCAATCAGATTTATTTGTATCTTGATGCTAGAAACTGAGCCGTTCCCCCAAGCTTGATTTTACCTGAGCTCCAATCTTTATTCTTGTAAATAAATAGTCGAATATAAAGGCTGAAACACAATTTTGCGTTTTTTCAGCCTGCGTCGCGTCTGCCCAGCGCGTTTTTTTTTTAATTGAGAACCCCCCCCCCCCCCCTGCACGCGCCTGCACGTACAAAGACGCAGATTTTACGATGGATTAACTTCCGGCGTACGCCCCAGGAGTGCAAGCCGAACGTCAGTTTACTGTCTGATCAGCGTATACTGTGCTCTCGGGGAGCGTTTTTAATTAAACAAAACTCTAGGAAGACGCAGGCTAAAATCGCAAAGGTGTGAGTCACCCTTTAGGCGGGAAATAGTACCTGCGCTTTAATGAACATGCGCAATATTTTTCCTTTTTCTAGGGCATGCGGTTCTCGTATAAATCGAAGGTCAAAGTCAAATCAAATACAAAATAGAAAAAAAATTCTCAATAATTCGGCTCAGTACATGATTAGGATCATAAAGTAGATGTTTACGTGACACACACACACACAATGCCGTGAATTAAGCAGGAAATTAACCGAAGAGCAATTGCCGTAATGGTAATGAATGCATCTTTATGAGATTAAATTTCCCGGGATTGCTTATATTGTGCGGTGCATGTTGTTCAAATGGCGGAATGACATTCATAATTTTGAGATGTGGCATAGATTCATTGATAGTACATTTATTGCACACCTTTCCCTTAGAGCATGAAGAGTAAAATTGAAGCGAATCTTTTTTTTTTTACACGGAATAATCCAGGGGCCTGTAACATAAATGACGCAATAAAACTTACGAAAAATTTTAATCGTAAGTCTATGGCAAAACATGTATCATAAAGATACGATTAATTCTGAATTTATCGTATCTCTTTTATGTTACAGGCCCCAGATATGGCAACTCTTCTCGAGTATGCGTAAGATGACAGGCTTTCACGGAAAGCAATGGCTGGGAATATGATTACTGTTGCCATACTTTCTCGGACAAGCCGCTGTTTTGTATAATAGAATAGAATAAAATAGAACATTTATTTCCTTTTTCGAAAGAGATAATAAACATAGGAAGATACAAGATAACGTAGTAAAAATCAAAGGAAGCGAAAACTCTAAAAGTATAGCTTGTGTTGGGATTTCCTTAACAAAGAGCAAACAAGAGACAAAATATATCTTTTTACAACAAAAACGAATGAACGAGATGAGGCATTTGAAAAATAACTTAAATTATATAATAAGAGGTGAAAGCAACGAAGAGAGAAGAGTTGAAGAGAAAGAGCAGACATAAACAAAATGTATGAGTAGGATTATGAACATGATGGAACGAGGAGCCAGATGCGAGAGAGAAAGAGAAATTAAGAAGTGATAATAAACGATACACTGATAAAACCACGATTACTTATGTTATTGTACATACAGCAAAGAATTATTAAAGGAGAACTTCACCCAGATTGATGCACTCTCAGTGGATGAAGAAAAATGCAATGATCAAACTATGAAAATTTGAGCAAAATCGAAGAATCCATTCATAAGTTATGAATTTTCAAAGTTTTGTTTCAAACCGACCATGGACTCCTTAAATTGGCAACGTACAGGCACAACATGGCTGCCAACATGGAGAACTCTCCATTCACTTTGTACACAGAATTTCACATTTTCTCCTTTTTCTAGAAAAGTAGACAATAAGTCAACAAAATTTATTCCGAAATGCATGCAGAATCAAAATGCCCGCATCATACTTGAAGAAAAAAGTACAATTTTTTCTACTTTTCTAGAAAAAGAAGAAAATGTGAAATCCTGTGTACAAAGGGAATTTTGTGCCTGTACGTTGCCAACTTGAGGAGCCCATGAGGGGTGTAAATCAAAACTTTGAAAATTCATAACTTTTGAATGGATTGTCGGATTTTGCTCAAATTTTCACAGATTGACCATTGTATTTTTCTTTATCCACTGAGCGCACATCAATGTATGGGTGAAGTTCCCCTTTAAGCATCGAAAGCATGTATTTCATTGATAGGGGGCATTATTGCCATGAGTGTTTTGTTCAGCTTTGTTCCGGTATTCATAATTTTAATTTCGCTCTCATCCATATTCCAGATATCTGATAATGGATAACATGTAGAAATAAGGATAGATGGGGGGGGGGGGGGGGGGGGGGGGGGGGGAGATGGGAAGCAAGAAAAGGGTTGTTAATTACAACCAAAAATAATGGCATAATGCGCAATTTATCATATTGTATCAAATTGCATTGACAATTGACCAACTTATTGGTCTCACTTCACTTCACCGTATGAAATCTTCAAAAAATATTTCATCTTTAAGTTGATGTGGTAAATTGCCATGTCACAAATATGCTGCTGAATGCGCATGATAGTGTGAATCGTTACGCACCAGAAGGGATACCAGTCGATCTTAAAGTCGTTCTTAAACCGATAGACCAGTTTTGGGAGGATGGCGCTTCAGATATTTAACTACTTTGTGAGCAGTAGTAAAAGTATTACCATAATTCAGTTTTTCAATGGCGAATTAGAGCATGTTCACAGTTTGTTTGATTAAAATCGATCAAGAAATTGCTTAATTATCGCAAAATAAAAAAAAATGATGCTGCGGTCTCCCTTCCTAGCACAACATGCTTCACGTACAAAATGAATGCGAACTCACACACTACAGACAATACCACCGATCGCTCCGCCCATTTCGGGCCGACGCTCCCCCGTGCGAAAGCACTTAGCACACCGTGGGAATCATGGCTGATTGGCGTGTTCGACGTAAAATACTCCAGAATACGTATGCTTTTCTCTCCTTATTTCGTACACAATTATATTTTGTATGTAAAGCAACTTGTGAATACATCAGCTCGTTTAACATCACTTTCTGCATCCTGGTCATTATGAATCTATACCTTTAAAGACTTGATCTGCGCTAGAAAACTCTTGCTTTGAGTAAAAGCAGAAAGTCAGACGAACAGATCAAAAAATTATTGAAGTAAATCCGACAAGAAATAAGAAAGTTATGAATATTTCAATGTTATGACTTTACCGTGATATTTCAGAAATTACTGGACGCAGTAGGACGTCAGACGTGACTTTTGGTCCCGTGCGTATGACGTGGATCATGCACTTCCTGTCCGTAAGCTTATTATAACTTATTGTTTTTACAAATCCGTTTTAATCCGTCACACTTATTGTTTTTTTTTAATTTTCAAAACGTTGATTCAATAAACGTATCTGTTCCCATGTATATATCGACGAAATATTTTTTTTTCGTTACCTGGTTGAAAAATGAGGGTTTTAAAACAATAAGAATAATACACTGCTTGCAGAGAAGTGCATGATATACGTCATAATCACGTGACCCAACGTTGCCAATTTGACTGATTACAACTATTGGGTTATATAATTGAAGTACTCATAACTTTCTTATTTGTTATGCGATTTCTTTCAAACTTTTTTTGATCTGTTCGTCTGATTTTTCTGCTTTCAATCAACACCAAGTCTTTAAAGTCTTTCTCATCTTGGTGAAACACCTCCATCACTAATCTGTAAAGTGAACGGGGACACAAGTAACCTTCCGGAAAACAGTTTGAAAGCTAGTCTGAACGGGGTCAAAGTTACATGGTCTGGATCTGGCCTGGTCCAGTTCTAGTCCCTGATCTCTCTGCGTTCCAGTTCCCTTTGGAACTCTCGATATTCTTCAAACCAGATTTGAACGGGCGGGAGTAAAACTTACATGATCTGGATCTGGCCTGGTCCAGTTATAGTCCCTGATCTCTCTGCGTTCCAACTCCCTTTGGAACTCTCGATATTCTTCAGTCGGTGGCTCATAGAGACGCACGATCAGCAGAGCCTCGTATGCCTTCTTCGCGTCATCGTCTCGCCCATCGTTCTGGAGAAAAATATTATACAAAATAAGATTTTCTTGAAATCAGGAGAGTCATTATTGTTTTTTTTTTAAATTGTCGTTTATGTTGGCGTTATCATCTCGCCTATTTATTTTAGAGAAAAGTATTACGCAAAGTAAAATTGATTTTTTTTTTCATTCGTGAGAAACGAGATTTGAACGTTTTTTGTTAATTTTGATGTTTAAATGTAATTGCTTGTTTATTTAGTACTCATTAATTACATTCGCCTTAAATAATCTCAATACTCTAATTCTGATACATAATGGGAGTTGAAAGCTGCTATATTGGATACTGAATCATAACATATTACATGTATATTTCTTCTAAATACTATTTCTGCTCTTATTATAAATTCTGGTAAACGTTGCCAGGAAATGATTCCGCAGGGCTCAAAGGTGAGAGTTAACCCATGTAATCAAAGTTTGCAATGAAATGAAACAATATTTCATCAAACTCTTTTAAAATTTGTATGATCCACCATGATGTTACCTGTCTCCAATTATCGTCGCCGAAAACAAGTCTGTTACTGAAAGGTTCGATGCTGATGAAAGCGTAGTCGCCGTCGACCAGTCCATTGTCAAAGGCGTATAGCATCGCCTCACGAACGAGTTCTCCTTGTGAGGCGATCACGATTACTGCAAGGAAGAAACAAAAATAAAAGAACAAATTGATAGGATGATAAGTGAACAAATTAAAAGATATACAGATATATTGTTTTCTTCCCCCCTGAAGCAGTTTAATGGGGTGTTGCTCTAAATCAACTGCAAATCAACTGCAACTTTGCAACTTGCAACACGCATTTTCATTCGTGCACAATATGCGCAATTAACAAGACGCGCATGAAACAATGATTTTGATTGGTGCGTTCCTATCAACTGCAACTTGCGACCAATTGCAACTTTTGAGCAACACCCCCTAAGTGTAAAATTTCGCAGGAGACACACTTGGCTGATGAATGTTCGATGCTACATGATGAAAGCGTAGTCACCGTTGATGAGTCTATTGTCGAAGGCGTATAGCATGGCTTTACGGACGAGTTCTCCTTGTGACGCGTTCACGATTACTGTACGAGAGGGAAAAAATCAAATGAATAAATGTTTGATAAAAATAGAGAAGTACATAAACAAATGAATACATGAATACACGAATAAACAAATAATTATTTTCCTTCTTTTCCTTGAAGGCATGGTCACAATCTAAGTGCAGAATTTCGGAGACACACTCGGCCAATTCCGAATTCGTTCGGTTTGTGCTCAAAGTACGCAGTCTAAGAGCATATGTTTTTAAAGGAATACACTTGACTGAAGCTGAGTTTGATTGGCCCATGCTTTAAGTACCGATCGAACTGAATGGTTCGAAAGAAATCGTAGACACTGTCCCTTGGAGAAAGTATGTAGCCTTATTTAACCGACTAGCCCGCCTTGTGTGGCGATCATAACCACTGCAAAGAAGACATGAACAAATTGATAGATAGCTAAATAAATAACTGAATAAATACCTTAGTGCGAAATACGTGAAAATATTAATAAATTACTAAATGAAAGAATGTATAAATAGTGTCATATACTACATAAAGATTCAGCTGTATCCAAAGAACAGAATTTCAGACCGAGGTGATATGCTTGACCAACGCTAAATTTGTTTGGTTTGTAATCAAATGTTAACATCGGTGAAGCGGCGACTCGTAACATAATCTGTGCATTGGGAATATTGAATGAATTAATTCTACGCTATAAATATAATTCAAGTATGTGACAAGGTAAAATTCCGATATCCCTGATGTGCGTTAACCCTAACTGTCTACAGCAAGTTATCCTAAGTTACTCTGTATTCCAGGGCCCTATGTAAAACTTAACTTAATTTTGCGGACATCACAATCGCAAGCCGGTGCCGGTTTTTAATACAATTAAATATGAGCTTTGAATTTAGGCTTGACCTAATTTAAGGAAATTACATCATATCATATTAAAGATTCAAGGAAATCAGAATTCCATTTCCAACAAATATATTCTCTGAAACAAGGTGTTTCCTATTCTCATGTTTTGTTATGTTTAGATATACATCAATCCATTAAGCATAAATTATTGAGATATGAAATGGACGATGCCCTGTCAGGGGCAGCAGCACATGTTAAGGTCGATTCATACCTTTGCATTTTTAGCCTGAGTCGGCACAGCGCTCTTGAAAATCAAAAACGCTCCAGAAGCGCAAAGTACACGCTGATCAGACGGTGGATTGACGTTCGGCTTCCTTTCATGGAGCTTACGCCGAACGTCAGTCGACCGGATGACCTGCGTCTTTGTGCGTCAAAGCAGCGTTTTTAATTAAAAAAAAAACGCTGGGCCGATGCAGGCTAAACACGCAAAGGCACGATATGAGACGATGTTGGAAGGAAACACACTGTAATTAAAAAAAAATCGATTACGAAGTAATACTGGGTCATACGAATTGAAACAGATAGCAAACGATTTATGAATTTGTTTGGGAAGTTTTCTACTTAATCGAACTTTCCCGACGAAATTGAAATCCCACAACCAATGTATCTGAGGATTTTTGAATAAAAAACGAAGAATAAATTTGACTGACGATCAATAACGACTGAAACTGATTATCTAAAAAAGAGACTTTCGTCAGCGATCGCACTATAGTCAGAATCGACTAGTGTGCCGTTAAACCTTAAATAATAAAAAGAAAGTCATTTCTAGGAAATTTGAATTTGTGTGAAGGACCTTGTAGCCGAAGTTCTAAAATTATATCAAATGACCATGATTTTGTTCATTGGAATGGATGAATGAATGATCATAACCCCCTTTTCACCCAATAACTCTCTTTTGTTCATCACACTTTCTAAAAATTTAACTGAATAATAGAACTACTATGTCAATGAAATGCAACGTAAGTAATAATAAAAAAAAAAGTCATTTCTAGGGAATTTGCATTCGGGTAAAGGACCTTGTAGTCGAAGTTCTAAAATTATATCAAATGACCATGATTTGTTCATTGGAATGGATGAATGAATGATTATAACTCCCTTTTCACCCAATAACTCTCTTTTGTTCATCACACTATCTAAAAATTTAACTGAATAATAGAACTACTATGTCAATGAAATGCAACGTAAGTTTATACTATTGATTTGTTTTATTGATGTGCTAGCTATTATAGTTTGTCCGCGAAACAGGTAGTTGCAACCTTCAAAACTGCTTATTTCTATGTTGAAAAGATTTGCTCTTGATTTGAATGAAAGATGAAATGTATGATTCAAAGGCGGTTTAAAAATCGCAGCTCGTACAAATATTCTATAGTGTATGACATTTTTATGAATAGATGGTGCACGTAGATACAGAAATAAGTATATACAAGGCTGTCTCTTTCCGCTCTTTGATTTATCTTTCTATTTTATTGTCGATCCTTCAGTGTTATCATTAAGAGCACTGCTTTTAATATAAACAATTCAGATGAAAGTTCCATTAACAAAACAACATGAAACAAAAACATATTTGCGATCATGAAAAGCGATGTTGTTGGTGCTGAGCAAGCCAAACTTCAAAATGTTTTAACATAGTTCTTCAACAGTACAAAAGATGAAGGTCGATATGTATTTTTTTTGGGGGGGGGAATACAGCAAAAAGTTCTGACTGGCAAGCGCTTTGTCTTTGAAACAAAATATATTGACCTAGACAGAATACCTTTAATAATCGCTTCAACGAAAACAATGAACTTTCTTTTTGACGTATTTCTGAAAAGGATATCTTTTCTTCGGCAAATGGGCGTCAAGTTTGACTGCAATACTGACGTCAATTGTTTTTAAAGGACGTGAAAAGTGATTTTTCTTTTCGAGTAACATTACGTCGAAAATGCTTTTCCTTTTTTTCTTAAAAAAGGACGACGTCAAACGGGTATTCTTTTTATGAAAAAAAAAGAAATTTGTTATAAGGAACATCCTTTTCGACAAACAGCATGATTGTCAGGTTAAAAAACAAGTTCCTTTTCAAGAAATTATTTATTTTGATTCTAAAAAAAAAATGGTGAGTCAGAAAGGCCTTATTTTAAGGGGATAAAACTTTGAAAAAAAAAATGATGTGTAAAAAGGATTCTCCTCTCCCAATGGTCTCCAATGAATTGATTTTCATAGATATAATGGTTGACTCACTCGGAATAATTCTTTTGTTTTGTATTTCCTTTTTGTATTGTCGGCGCATCCAATACAAGCTCTGATTCTGGATCTGCGTCCTATCTTTTAATTTGTTTACTAAATCTAGGTACTAATTACTCTATCATTTGACTACAATTGTAAATCATTAGCCACTACACCACTGATTTATTTTTGCTGTTGAAAAATGAATGTTATTTTATGTTTGTCTATGTTATACAATGCTGGTAGAGCAGTTTCATTACTGAATCAGACTACCCTCTACCCTTTGTTCTCTGTTTAAATTGTTGTAAATAAAACATGAATAAATAAATAAATAAATAATACATTTTGAATTTAATCTAATAAACATTATTGCTACGATTGAATCGTCACTGTCATCACACCACGAAATTCTGATAAAATTACAATTTAAAGACAACGATTGGATTATTTCTGAAATAGATCGTAGGCAAAAACAACGTTTTCACTATTTGGATTTGGATTTTGTTGTAAACATAATATTTTAGGGTTCATACTAAGTGCCGAAATCTTCAAAACTAAGAAAGTCCTAAAAAAAAATCTTATAAGTGCGTCGCAAAGGTAAATTTTCCAACAAGCCAAGGCGAAAAGGTGACTTGTTCAACTCGCATTCGCGCTGCACGTATAATTGCTTCCGTAGGACTGTCATAGTTTCTGATTCCTTTCTGATTTAGTATAGATTCGTAATGGTCAAGATGCAGAAAGTGATGTGAAACGAGCTGATTTATAGTTCACAAGTTGCTTTACATGCATGAATATAACTGTGTACGAAATTAGAAAAAAGATTGCTGCACGTCGAACACGCCAATCAGCCATTATTCATACGGTGTGCTAAGTGCTTTTGCACGGGGAAGCATCAGCCCGGAATGAGAGGAGCGATTGGTGGTATTGTCTGCGTTATGTGAGTTCGTGTTCATTTTGTACGTGAGCATGTTGTGCTGGGGAGAGGGACCGCATCATCATTTTTTTTATTTTGCGATAATTAAGCCATTTCTTGATCGATTTTATTCAAACAAACTATGAACATGCTCTAATTTGTTATTGAACTACTGCATTATGGTAATATTTTTACTCGAGCTCACAAAGTAGTTAAATATCTAAAGCGCCATCTCTCCCAAAAGTAATTTATTGGTTTAAGGTTTTTGCTCTCAGTGTGAATCTAATAAAAGTATATCATATATATACATCTGATACTTAATTTACCAATACCAACCCGAAAACATTTACATCTTCTTTTCGTAGACATATCATCAGATTAGCGAAGCTTTGTTAGCGAAGCGTTGGTGGAGAGAATTGAGGCAGATAATGTATAGTCCATGTTTTATGTTGATTGATAAATCAATAAAGTGACCCAACAATTTTATTAAAGCTGCTGCACATGACAGATTAAGTGGGAAGGAGATGGGGACAAATATGGGTCATTCAAACATTTAGATATGACACAGATTATGGACTGTGTCAATTTATTCATCTCTATGCTAACAGATAAGCAGATAAATATATTCATTCATCGAAAGGGGTAAAATATAATTTGTTTATTTTTTACGTTCTGCGAACGCAGAAATGCTCAGGAAAGGCGCGTGACCGACGTTGTAGGCGTTCGTCCGCTGCTCGACGTACGTACGTCTTTCGGTGAGTAAGCGTCGTTCTTTCGTATTTCTGCGTTGACGGAACGTCATGAACGTTGGAAATACATTCGCTATAAACGCAAAGGTGTGAATCAACCTGTAGGCCGACTCACACCTTTGTGTTTTAACCTCCGTCAGCCCAACGTTTTTAGAAACTAAAAGCGCTCCCTGGATGCACAGTGTACGCGGATCAGACGGTAGGCTGACGTTCGGTTTACGCTCAAGGAGCGTACATCGACCGTCAGTCCTCCGATAGACAGACCTTCGTCAGGGGAGCGTTTTTATTTTCAAAATTGCTCGGTCGACGCAGGCATTAAACGCAAAGGTGGAAATCAGCCTATAAATGCTCATTTGTGACTGAGTATTTATTCGGATTAGAGGAAGTGAGATGACATCTCCTGTTTTTGACCAACATACAGATTAGTCGTGTCGATTGGACAAATGGACTATTTTGACATAATGATTAACGTATTATGAGTAAAATGTTTTAGACTATATTAACTAATGCGGTGATGCAACTTCATCAAATGTATTCAGTAAAGAACATCAAGAAAGAATAGGAATAGCCCCCCTCCAAAAAAAGGTAATACATATTGTAATTATTATATATTTGTTTAATATTATTGACCGATGTGCGTTTGAACACCCGTCTGTTGCAAATGTATGAAAAGGGTGCAATATTGCACCCGAAGGAAAATGTGCATTATGACAAGCTGCAATATTTTACCCCAAAGGTACACCATCTGGTGCTGAGAAATTAGTGACTTTCGAGAACTGACAATGGAATTCGCAAATTGGCGTAGCAATCAATTTCACGTTCAAAGATCAACTAAATTGTACCTGTGACAGAAAATCAATATATTCCATTAAATTTATCTCTCATTAAAGCTCAAGAACCTGTAAACACGAAACAAAAATCGAAATTTAATAGCTAAGTTTGGGTAAAAGTGATTGATAGGCCGCACAATTATGATCGAATAAATACGATAAGATAATAATAAGAGGTAAGATCGATAATTATCTTAAGAATTATAAGCAATATTGATATAATTAAATTACGTTCTTCTAAAATCAAAATCTAACTTTACACCGCATCTCAAAACAATATTTCTTGAAATTATTTATTTTTTGTTTTTAGAAAAGTGTCTCTAATTTTGCTCGGAGGCTGGATATTGTGGACGATTTGCTCAGAATCGTTGAAGTATATAAGATGGTTAAAAGAATCTCTCTTCGGAAATATATACTTAATATAATTTTTCAATTTTTTGATAAACAAAACGGACAAATTTTATGATATAATTATTCCGTCACGGACATTCTTCATATACGTTGGCGCCTTCCATGTGGACAATATAAATGTGTTTTTTTTTTCCTTCCCATTTGCTAGCACTTTACGGTATACTATAATTATTATTTTTTTAATTTGATCGGTCCCTGAGAATTTGTCACTGAGCAATAACATAAAAATGCAATTCCGTACCGCCCATGTGGAATTGCACAGTCGTATTGTATTTCGTTATACCCCATCAGATGTTTACAAAATACTTAGACAGTGAACACCCGGGAAATGACAATCTTTTTAGTTGCCCAAACATGTCGGGTTTTTAAAAGTAGCGTCTGCCGCAATCACAATTATGTAAAATCTTGCTCATTGAAAAAAGAGCGATATTGCAATTTTCTTATTTTTTTTAAAAGGGTCCCCCCAGTGTTGCAATGTACAACATTGCACCAATCTTTTAACTGTATAGGGGGTGTTGCTCAAAAGTGGCAATTGATCGCAAGTTGCAATTGATAGAAACGCGCCAATCAAAATCATTGCTTCATGTGCGTATTGTTAAATGCACATACCTCGCATGAATAAAAATACGCGTTAAAATTTGCAAAGTTGCAGTTGATTTGCAATTTATTTTGAACAACACTTCCTATAGGTCGCATATATAGGTCAAAATTGCCACAATTTATATTAAGAAATGAGAAATGAAGTAGTCATCTTATATAAATTGACCGTACATCATATTTATTTAAAAAAAACCGCTGGCCCGACGCAGGCTAATAACTCACATGTGTGAGTCGGCCTCATGATCCAGATCTCCCGTTTTCTCTGAAAAGAACACTCATTTGCAAAAAAGAAAATCCCACAAAATAAAAAAAAAACTATAGATCCACAGAACAATTAGTATGTAACAGTGACAAAAAAATGCAATAGGCTGGTTTACTAATAGATGCAAATTTTATGTATACCTCTAACACAAAGGTTGTTCTTGACAACCCGAAAGCTTGCCCGAGGCTTGCCCGACATAGCAACAAGTAATGTATGCAAACTGGATTCCAAGTATTGTAGT
>BQKZ01002378.1:25486-38551 GCA_036244855.1 Temnopleurus reevesii | reverse complement strand
CAGATCAACACATCCAAGATGTAGCACTGGCAGACCACCATCTTTTTCATCTCACAATCTGAGATGCTTGCATGACTTGCTTGAGCTCCAGAATCTGCAAAAAATAAGAATTACCTAGACAATTATAGATGTAGGGTGAAAACATGACTAAAATGGTAAAATTGGAACATAGCAGCTTCAAAGGGTCCTATGTATCAGTGCAATCTAACATGTATGCTGTCGCGAAAATGCAAATTTTACGCCACCGCTGCCGCGAATCTGCGAAGTTTACTTGCGAGGCTGAGGGGGAAAAAATCCCCCCCAGGTAAAATTTAGACCAGTGGAGAACCCTGCCATTGGGTGCTTATCAATCCTACTGGATTACCTACGCAGCATCTATCAGTTATTGCCCATTTATTGTAGTCTTATGCCTTGGAGGCCTAATCACTTTAGGTCCCTGTCGTTCACTTTGAATATTGCTTTATTCGGTGGACTCTCTCAGCTTTGTCTCAGTCTTACTCTCAGCGCGAGGAGGGACTGCGATATCGCCGCGTTGGAAATATTAGTCTGTTTTTGGTGTTGGTGTTGAGAAATCAAACTTGAGGAGCTCGATCCGCCGCCTTTGCTCTTGGCTTTTTGCCCTCCTGGAAAACTATTTTTAATTTGCATCTCCAACTATGCCGCTATGCGGCGGACCATGCAAACTTTGTTGAGAGACATTATGGAGATTTGGATTCCATTTGTCACAGTCACAGTTGACCGGAAATAAGGGTCAACCAAATGAAATCAACAATTAAATCATTTTCTGTCAGAAATCATCCAATTAATGCATTTTATATGATTAAAATTGGATGAAAATTTTTAGAATCCAAAATAAAAAATAGTGCTCTCCAAGATAAAGAAGTTTTAATAGGCCTGTATAGGTTTGATATATTGAAGGCGAATGAAGCCCCTGCTGGGAATCTGAGGTGAACAAACCCTGTAGGTGTAAAAAAAAAAAAAAAATGGGTTATACGAAAATATTGGTTTCGTTTTGGAAGAATGTAAAAAATATGTAACAAAGGATTTTGCAAGAAAACATATATTTGAATGACAGAGTAGTAAAAAAAAAAAAAAAAAAAAGAGTTCATCATCTAGAGGGGATCGCATGGCCCTACAAACCCACATGCCCAAATGCCTAGGGCACCAAAATTGAGCCATCAGGCAATTAAATGAAATTTTCACTTTCCCAAATGGGCAAGCACTGGATTTAAAGTCATTGGCCCGTATTCCGATAGCGAGGTTTAACTTAACCTGGGAGTCAAAGTCATTGTTATTTAGACCCAGGCTATTGAAAAGTTAAACCAAGAGTCTAAATGACAATGACTTGGACCTGGGTTAAATTAAACCTCGCTATCGGAATACGGGCCCATGAGTATAACTTGTACTATAGGCTGTCAGTGAATTCTTTGTGAGAATCTAAATTTTGGAAGATATTATATTTTTCCAACTTCACTGACAGAAATTTAATGTTGTACATGTAAGTGTGGCTGTTTTTATTTGCTTTGAAGTTTTGGGCAAGAGAAATTGATGTTTAGGCAGGTTATTAAAAAAACCCGCTTACCTGACAGGGCAAGTAGTGCAAAAATTTTGTGGAGCACCCTGGGGCGGTATTCTGGTAGGTGTCTTATCTCAAAATATTATCTTATCTTTAAATTGCTATTCTGGAAGCTGTAGACCTTATCTCGGTGTCCTAACTTTTGTCTTATCTTTTGTCTTATCTCCTCTGCGCGTCATAAAAATGCAGCGCGCAAGGTATTGCGCGCAAGAGATTGCGCGCAAGAGATAAGATAAATTGGTATTCTGAAAAGTGTCTTATCTTTTGTCTATCTTTTCAAATGTATTACTTCGCATAGAGACTTAGGACACCTCCTAGCTGTCTTATCTCCGCCGTGGCGGCAACTTTTCTTGCATTAAACGTTATTAGGGAATAGGTTATGTTAAGAAACGGTTGTCTGATTATGAAAGACCAATACAGACTTCAAAAAAGTTCTTTTGTTTTATTTTTGATTAATTTTGTTTACCTGCGACTTGATGCAATAGGGTGAATTTTCTTAACATGTGCTCAAAACAAACACGTTGTAATTAGGACAATTAATTTGCTAGCGCACAGTACGCGAAGCGTTTCAGTGTATTGAAACTGTGTTGCGCAAGGGCTTCAGCTAAGCTTTCTATTGGTGAATGAGCTGGAGAGAGGAATGGAACATTGATTTCAATTGGTTGTCTGAGATAAGATAGGCGGGTCTTAAGAGAGATAAGTTAGAGAAAAGAGAGTTTTCAGAATACTGATTTAAGACTGTCTTAGCACTGTCTTTTCTTATGGAGATAAGACAAAAGATAAGACACCGAGAGCTCTACCAGAATACCGCCCCTGGATCATTGGATCTGTACTTGGGCATTGTCAGGAGAATTGAACTCCAATTCACCAGGGGTCGTGGAACGTTTTCAAAAGTGGGTGGGCTGCCACAGCAGGGGGCTGTGGATAAGCATTTTTACACACTCCCATAGGCTTGTACGTATTATCTGAAAAAAGTGCAGGGGCCCCCTTGCCCCCACGGTTCCGTGGCCCCTGTTCACATGTGTCCTGTTATATTTTTAGCACATTAGTTTGTATTTTTCTTAGTCTTGCTCATCTTTTGTATTATAATTTTGTTTTCGTTTTCTTCTTGTTCTTGTCCTTTTTCTTATTTTTCTTCCTCCTCCTCTTCACCCTTTTTTCTCTATTTCGTCTGCACCCGCTTACTCTTTTTTTTCCAACAAGGAACAATAAAACAATAAAAAATAATGGAGGATTCTGCTACCCTGTTCCCCCAAGATTTGCCCATGCTCTTGCCCCTGGAACATCCATGGTCATCACATCTAGAGCAAATTTTCTGTTTGCTGTTCAAATCTTTGGACTTTCTAGAGAATACTATTAGTATTTTCCTATGACAGATTAAAGTCTCTATTGTATTGTTGGGTTCATTGCAATACATTTATTTGTTTTACTTGTGACCGTTTGCACAGTTTAAGCTATGGATTGACAAAGCTTTTAGGAAATAAAAGTAACTCTTTGAGCAATGTTCAATTTGGCAGCACATGATACGAAATTATCAAAAAGGTCATTTTGGGGGGAAAATAAACAAAAACAGTTCAGGCAAAGACAGAAATGATGATTTTCTAACTATATTTATAATTTGTTAGTGTCAGTCTCATGAGCCGGAAAGTTAACATTTATACTGATAGCGAAACAGAAACTCCCTCCAATATACATTACTCAAACTGATTTTCTGACAGAGAGGGAGAGATTGAGAAGAGAGAAGAGAAGATAAGAGATTAGATATTTTTTTTTTTGTTTTTTTTTTTTTTTTTTTTTTTTTTTTTTTTTTTTGTTTTTTTTTTTTGTTTTGTTAATTTTTTTTTTTTTTTGTTATTTTATCTTTTCTTCTTTTTTATTTTTTTTTTTTTTTATATTTTTTTTTTATTTGTTTTGTTTTTTTTGAGATTAGAGAAGAGAATAGACAAGAGATAAGAAACACAAAATAGAGAGGGAAAAAGAGTACAGTAAACACAGAGAGAAGATGGGAGGATTGGTCAACTTACGGTGAATATATTCATTTCATAACAAGTAAACGATACCCGTATGTCACTTCCAAAGGTCCAAAGTCCTTGTAATTTATGCAATAACTAATTAATCATTAATTGTTCGAAGCAGATTAGAGACTAGGCGGATACAAAAACCACCTTGCACCAAATTGCAAAAATGTACAACAAACTCTGACCCAAAAGTTTGTTGACCCCGCTGTGTATACAACAAGTACATAGTGTATTTCCTTTGAAAAGTTTGTTCACCTTTAACAGAAATTTGGGCTGTGCCACAACAAGTAAATATGCATAGAGGCAATAAATGAAGGATATAAAAAGTTTGAAGACCTACTGCACATGTACAATATGTAAAATCTTTATTTCTAATTGTCATGTTCTAGTTTTGAATCTTGTCATAAAACCACGAAAATGTGAGCATACATGTACAGTAAACATGGCTTTGACATCAAATATTGATTCGTGTCTTGAGATGCTGTGTAAATCCTAGAGTTATTTATGATACTTTGTTCCTGGTGCTTTCCTAATCAAAATACATAAATCACTCGAATACTGATTACTTTCTTTTTCTTTCTTCTTTATTTTTCATGTCTAGATAATTCAAAACTTCATGGAATGTATTATGGTGATTTTTTTCAATAATGATACAGAAATCGAAACGGTTGCATTATTTCTATCTAAATCGGAAGCGTGAGATTTTGGTCTATTAACCCATTGACTACTAAATTCTGTAATTCCTATAGATTTTGTATTTGGACTTCATGGTTCCAGTAGTCAATGGGTTAATGTATGTACATGGTGGTCTTTTGTTTGGAGATCCCTGGGCAGAGCCTCTTGTTCCAGATAATGTGACCAATAGTGAGCCTCAAGTTGCTACTCTAGTTTTGTAATTATAATGGTACAAATCCCATCTTAATTAAGGTCGACTTGTGAATTACATGTACAGTGTATTTGGAAGATTATTCACAAATTCTGTATGATGTTCCTCTATCTACTTTACATAAGGTAATCTCAAATGATGTTTGATGTAAAATGCAAACAATTCCCATTAGTCCAGATTGTGACATTTCATTTGCCTAATTTCCTGAGCAGAATTGGGGAAATGAGAAAACCATTGTTCATTTTGAAAAATGTGTTTGTTTTTCATCTACATGTATGTTTTATCGTTTAAATGTTGCTTTTGTTTTTTCTCTTATTCTCTTCATTGTCTTTAAATAAAGATATACGAAAGTATCAATCTTGTGATTCCTGTTACAGGAAGTGATTAATCAGGAGCAGAAGGAACAAAGGATTTGAACAAATGACACAACTTCCATTGAAGCATTCACAACAGCTAGATACATTTTGTACATATAAAAGAAATTTACTTTCCTCTTAATCTGTGGAGAACGGTTGAACTGGTGTGTGTTTCATAAAGCTGTGCTCAGATACATGCATGACTCTATGAATGACTGGTTTTAATTTAATTTAAGAAAGGGCCACCAGTTGTTCATAGAGTTGTATGTAGATCTACACACAGCTTTATGAAACACAACCAGGCCCGTAACATAAAGGTTTGCAATTAATTGCTAATCTGATAGCGATTGATATCAATCGCAAGTCTATGGCAAATCATGTACTAAAGTTTGCAATTGATCGCTAAATCAAATAGCGATTAATCGCAAACCTTTATGTTACGGGGCCCAGGTGTCTCATCTACTAAAGAATTATTATTTGGGAAATGTAAGCTCATTATCAAAATATACTTTACTTCTCTTGAATGAAGATTGCCTACAGGTGTCTGATTTGGATATCCTGATAGACATTGATAAAGTGACATCCTTACAAGTAGAATAAGTTTCTTTGCTATGTTGATAATTTTGTGTTCTTTGTCGATGCTTTGCAAGTGAAGAGCCAACCAACCATACCATGAAATTTAAAAAAAACAGACCATCTTCCTCTCCTGAATATCTACAGTTTGTTATATACAAGATACATGTACAGGTATGTCATTGAATATTTGCTGATGCTGACATTGTGTAGGGAGAGTTCCTTCTGAATGCAACGGCAACCAAAAATCTGTCACACTGTATGTCTATTTAAAGATTTGCCTTGCTATGCAAACAATAAGGTGCAATTGTCAAGTACATTTAATAGTCCTAATGAGTATACTGATGAAATTATCCTCAATTAGTGATACTACAAATCTACATGTATTACTGTGTACAACCATTTTATTAGACCTGTTTGCATGGAATATCTTAAACAAATGACNTATTGATCCATTTTCAATAAATTTATATACAAAGTGAATGAGGAGTTCTCCATGTATGACATCACAGATTATGCTAATTGGCTAGATGTTGCCAATTTAAGGATGCTAATGATAACTTTAAAAATTCATAACTTTTGAGCAGATTATCCGATTTTGCTCAAATTTTCACAGTTTGTACATCTGATTTTTCTTCATTTACTTACCTTATATTATTGTCTGGGTGTAATTCCCCTTTGAATAAATAAAGATATATATAGAAAGTATCGATCTTGTGATTACTGTTACAAGAAGTGATTAATCAGGAGCAGAAGGAACAAAGGATTTGGACAAAGTACACAACTTCCATTGAAGCATTCACAATGTTCAGCTAGATACATTTTGTACATACAAAAGAAATTTACTTTCCTCTTAATCTGTGGAGAAAGGGTGAACTGGTGTGTGTTTCATAAAGCTGTGCTCAGATATATGCATGACTCTATGAACGACTGGTTTTAATTGAATGTAAGAAAGGGCCACCAGTTGTTCATAGAGTCGTGTTTCGATCTACACACAGCTTTATGAAACACAACCCAGGTGTCTCATCTATAAAGAATTATTATTTGGGAAATGTAAGCTCATTATCAAAATACACTTGACTTCTCTTGAATGAAGATTGCCTGTGTTAATTGGGATATCCTGATAGACATTGATAAAATTACATCCTTACAAGTAGAATGAGTTTCTTTGCTATGTTGATGATTTTGTATTCTTTGTCAATGCTTTGCAAGTGAAGAGCCAACAAACCACACCATGATATTTAAACAATCCAGACCATCTTCCTCTACTGAATATCTACAGTTTATTATGTTCTTGATCATGATATACAAGATATGTCATTGAATATTTGCTGATGCTGACATTGTGTAGGGAGAGTTCCTTCTGAATGCAACGGCAACCAACAATCCGTCACACTGTATGTCTATTTAAAGATTTGCCTTGCTTTGCAAACAGTAAGGTGCAATTTGTCAAGTACTTTTAATGGTCCTAATGAGTATTCTAATGAAATTATCATCAATTAGTGATATTACAGATCTATCTACATGTATACTGTGTACGACCATTTTTAAACGGGTTTGCATGGAATATCTGAAGCAAATGACAAATGACCGCGGGGTGGGGGGGGGAGGCTGAAGTGGAAAAGATAAAAAAAAAAAATTAGGATAGATTTCGAAGAAGTGGAGGATCACAAAGAAAACTAGGAAAAAGGGAGGAGCCCAAAAAAGCAGAAAATGAAGGAGAAAGATGAAGGAGGAGGTCGAGGAGGAAAGAAGAAGAAAAGGAAAGCAAAATGGGGGAGGAGAGATCATAATAGTAGATCTATGGGTCAGCTGTGGATGAGATGCCCCCAAAATTGTTATACATGTAAACAAGCAGAACTAGTATGGTCCGCTCATATAAAGGCACGCGTAATAAAAAGGCACGCAATGAAAATGTGCGTTATATGGCAAATACGCGATAGAAAAATTCTGTAGCTTGTCTATGCATGGGACTAAGGAAGCCTTTTCGAACGTAATTTTTTGCTAATGCAGTCAAGAATTGGGCACAAAATCGTAAGTTTTCTTTAATACCAACGATTTTATACTATTTCATATTAATCTTTAAAATTTATATGACATTAGCAAGTAAAAAATATAGCAATAAAAGTTGATAATTATCGTTTATTTGATAGGCAAAGAGTAGTGCGTGCCTTTAAATGTGTTCCAAAAACTACTACATTTTGAAAGACGTTGGAAACTGTTCCTCGTAGGCGATTTTTGTGTTTTTTCTGTTCAATATTCATATCTTCATAATCTTCAGAATATTCTCCTTCGAGTGATACCAGATTCAGCAATTGAATGGTATATTTTACTGTTTTATATTTGCTCAGAAATAAAGTGCGTGCCTTTATAGACTTCCATCTTATACATGTAGCTGTTATTCTCAAGCTGGTAGCTGGCATCAGAGAAATCACCTTGATTGGATCTGAGGTCATGAACCTTGCAATCAAATCAATGCTAGAGAAAAAATATGAAACAAAACAAAAATCTAATGATCAAGATTGCAATAACATGTTGCTGTCATTACTAAACGTTCAAGGAAAATGTATTATATATCGGAAATGTTGGTAACTTTTCCTGATTCCCAATATCCGACTGTACATGTATCAAAAAGTCAAGAGGAAAGCAAATGTTAGAAATGGAGGGTACACTGTACTTCTTTGATTTGAAATAATGTAAAAGGTTCAAAGGAAATGCTCAAGGAGAAATGTTGAAAAAGCATTAAAGTATAGGTATACAGTATGAGTTCCTGACATTACTTCCTGTGAGATTGCAGTTCCTGTCATTCTGAGAATCTTTTTCATTATTTACTGGATTTAATAGTCCTAATGTATTTAAATTGTATTGTTTTAATAAGGGCTGGCCTTTATAACTAATTAAGGATGTACTTTTATGCAGGTTTGATTATTGTGGCACAGTTCAATCAGATGATAATTGTTTGATTAACAGGGATGTACCTTTCGCTATTTTTATAAGAGTTTTTAGCTATTTTTAGCTATTTTTATAAGACTTTTTTTTAAAGCAGGCCCCTGCTGGTGAATCAGGAGGGGTAGTATATCTTGCCCCGCTCCTGGGTGTGGGACTGCATAGTAATGAAAGAGTTAGCGTCATTGCACTCATTTCTGGTCAAGTTATAAATGTCTGGCATGTATACACTTTGTAGCTTAACTTTTGAAATATGTTCTGTATGTCTAGACCGTCTTCGGAGGTGCCAACCTTTAAAAAGTAGGAGTTTCTTGTCTTATGATTAGGCAGCTGAACCAAATAGCTATCTGTCAATTGGCAAGCTATTGATTTGCATAAACTATCAAGGAATTTGATGACCTTCACAAACCCTGCGTGAAGCTGAAATAAAGATCTGCTATTAATAACTACAGTATGAACAGAAATGATGTTCAATTTACCAATAATGTAAACTACTGTACATACAAAGGACCATTGTTGTGATTCAAAGTACAAACAGTCATTGCCGCTCAAATGTTGTGTCCTGAGATGTTTTGGTCCAGCTGTTTTTCTCATCCATACTCTATTCCAAACAATGTAAACTTTTTATAATTTACCATACCACCTTTTAAAGTACATGTAAACAATTTTTGCATCTTATTCAAATGCATCCAAATGCATGGAATTCTGTAATTACCGAAGTTAGGCACAGAACTCTTGAAAGTTGGTTCTAGTCAGGTACATGCAATGATGATAATAATAATAATTATAATAATCATCCAATTTTTATAGCGGGCATATCCACTCTGCTGAGTGCCCAAGGCGCTTCGCATTATTATGTTATTATCTATAAATATCCAGTATTTTTTCCTTGCCTTTTTTATGAGATGGGCAAAACCTGGAATAGATCCAGGTTGTCAGCAAGCCAACTCTGTACATATATAACCCATGATGCAATGGTACAAATACGGCACCAATCAGTGATCATGTGGTGGTGTGGTGGCGTGACTGCATGGAAGGAGAGATGACTGTGGTCGAGAAAGAATTGATTTCACAAGAGGCTGCTAACTTGATTTTATCAAATCGTTCTTTGTTGTGCTCCTTATTTGGAATGATACATTTTTTTCTCATATATTCAGTTTTGTTTATTTGAAACTGAAATGTTGATTGTGGCTTACAATTTGCAAGCTGTTATAGTGAGTATTAGTTTGTAAATTTATAGTTAAGATGTTTGATTGAATGTTGTTTTGCAAATTTATGCATTTGATCGATATGTTTATTCACATGAAAACAGGTCAAGATTTTTTCTCCTCAAATTTTCATTTCTTTGCATTTTTTTTTAGATATAGTTTCATTTTATTGATTTCAAATAGTGAATTTTTTAATGAATGTTGTATACAGTCTACCTGCCAGCCTGTAAGATTTTGTATTATAAATGCTTGTGATCAAGTTGTTTTGTACATATTAATAAAATAAAATTTCTCATCAAATATTTATTCATTGCCACTTTTTATGCCTCCGCCACCGTAAGGTGGTGCCAGAGGCATTATGTTTTCGGGTTGTCCGTGCGTCCGTCCGTGCGTCCGTCCGTCCATGCGTCCGTGCGTCCGTCAGGACCTTGTTACCGCAATAAGTTCAGAACCGCTTGACGGATTTTGACCAAACTTGGCTCAAGTATGTATAAGCATGTGAGGATGAACCGATTAGATTTTGGGTTCAATGGGTCAAAGGTCAAAGGTCACAGGGCCAAAAAAATTGTAAAAAATCACCCAAAATAGCTTGTTACCGCAATAAGTTCAGAACTGCTGTATAGATTTTGACCAAACTTGGCTCAAGTATGTATAAGTATGTGAGGATGAACTGATTAGATTTTGGGTACAATAGGTCAAAGGTCAAAGGTCACAGGGCAAAAAAAATTGTAAAAAATCACCCAAAATAGCTTGTTACCGCAATAGGTTCCGAACTGCTGTACAGATTTTGACCAAATTTGGCTCAAGTATGTATAAGTATGTGAGGATGAACTGATTAGATTTCGGGTTCGGTGGGTCAAAGGTCAAAGGTCACAGGGCAAAAAAAATTGTAAAAAATCACCCAAAATAGATTGTTACCGCAATAAGTTCAAAACTGCTGTACAGATTTTGACCAAACTTGACTCAAGTATATATAAGCATGTGAGGATGAACTGATTAGATTTTGGGTTCAGTGGGTCAAAGGTCAAAGGTCACCGGGCAGAAAAACCTGATAAAGCTCATTTTTGTTATAACTTATAACAGAAAAACTGAACCAATTTCTTTCAAACTTAGTGTTTAGCTTAATTATGTATAAGCATGTGAGGAAGAACTGATGAGATTTTGAATTCACAGGGTCAAAGGTCGCAGTGCCCAAAATTTGAAAAATGTTTTGATTTCTGATGGCATGGAACAATAAAACTGTAAATATCTGTCTGATTGAGTGATGGCGGAGGCATAAATTTTGACCGTGCGCGGTCGAGGATTCATCTAGTTTAAATATATTTTGGTTATATTGATTTTTTGATGAATGTAAAATTAGTAGTCCAACATTTCAAGTGTTGCATTCAATATTTTGAGATGTAAATTTACCATTTTAACTGGTTATCATTCTTCCAACCTTTTGAAATGATACAAGTAATCTATCATTTGTGAAAGTAATCAATTACCCGGTAGTAGTGTAAATTCAGGAGCTTGTTGTATTACAAGTACATAACATATGACTTTCAATATTACTTATTTCATTTTTCTTACACAGTTAAAATGATACAAGGAATCTATCATTTGAGAAAGCAACCAATTGGTAGTGTAAATTCAGTATCTTGTTGTATTACCTAACATGATTTTCTATATTATTTGTTTCACTTTTCACACACAGTCAAAATGAGCAACGCCAGACAGTAAAGCAATTGCAGAAAACACCATGCCATTTACAACGGACACCATCCTGAACTGCTATAACAAACTCTTACTATCAGGCTTTCCGGATAAGCTGAATAGTAGCTTTACGCCATGTGGAACTCTACTTTGACAACTGTGATGTTAAAGTTGAACATGATTGGACCCGTAGACAACTCTTGTCCCGCAAACTGCTCGGGGCATGGGTACTGTTTAAATGGATCATGCTCATGTGTGGTGAGTCAAATGTTATATTTAATCGGGAGGATTACTGTGGATATGTTGCATGTTCTAGCTGTAAAATAGGCAAATCAACATTGAAAGGGGAGCCAACCTATGGAATTTTCATGTTCTCATTGAATGAAGAAAATCAGATGAACAAACCATGCAAAACACGTACAATCTGTTCACAAGTTGTGAATTTCAAATTTGCACGGATTTGACGATCACCACCGCTCATGGGGATCCGTGCGATTGGATGTCACACAACTCCTCATTCACTTTGTACATAGAATTTGTAAAAATGAATAATGCAAAATTTAGAGTGAGTTTGTAATGTGATTCTTCTCCAAAATACATGCAGAATCGAAAAAGAAATTCTATACCCCGACCGAAAATTAGCATTTTGTTGACTTTTCCGACATGATGTCACAGATTCCATTGGTGTTGCCGATTGCAAGGATCCCTATAAGCGGCAGTGATCGTCATACATGTATCTCTGTAACTTTTAAAATTCATGACTTTTGAACGGGTTGTCCGATTTTGTTCATCTCATTTTTCATTGAGAGCACTATATTCCCAGGAATTGGTTTCCCTTTAAAGATTTTTTCAATTTTAGAGCAAACAAATAGCATTAGTTTAGAAGGAACAAAATGTCCCGTTTCATGGTGATTTTTTTTCTGTTAGAAAGATACGTGGTCAATTTTCGTGCAGCCTTGGCCTATTCAAAAGTTAAATTGAGGGTCCAAATTGAATAATATTGGAATATAGGCATCAAATTTCATTCTTTATGTTTGACAATGAAATGGAAGATTGTAATCTTTTTATGAAGAAAAAGTTGGAGGTATGTCTATTTGGTTTGATGCATTTCAAAAGTATGGACACATTGCACTATTTGATAGTGATGAAAGACCACTGCTATTAAAATAAAAGAAAACTTCAAGCATCGGGTTTTTGCCAATAATTTCACAGAAAACTTGAAATACATGATATCAAATGTTCATGTTTGGATAATGTCAAATCTATATTAATTAAATTGACAATTGAAGCAAGTCAGACGTGTGCATAATACATTTTCTTTATTATTTATTTATTTTTTTTTAAACATATATAATGAAAAATACCTATTTCTCTTTTTTTATATTCTCTTCATCTTTCTTTCGTCTTCATGTTTTCTTTATGAAATTATTTTGTTCTTCATGTGAAAAGGAAAAAATGTCAATAAAAATTAAAAGAATTATCTTCAATTTCTATACATTGTAGGTTCAATTCACAGGAGGCGAGTGCGATGAATACAACAATACATATTTCATTGCATTTGGGTCAGTGTTCTATCTCCTTTGCTGTGTAGCTACAATACAGTTGGTGAGTACTTTTTACATTTTTGTGATTGTCATGATTATTGTTTTCTATGATATGTGTAAGAGACCATTGGGGAAGTTTCTGGCAAAATTGGTCTGGAAACTCAGAATTTTGCCAAAATCAAGCTAGATGGTGTGAGAGCAATTGCTGCAAGAAGAAGAAGGAGGAGGAGGAAGGCGGAGGAGGAGGAGGAGGAGGAGGAGGA
>BQKZ01002378.1:4330-22867 GCA_036244855.1 Temnopleurus reevesii | reverse complement strand
AGACCAATGTATATTTTGGTACAAAATGCCGCAGGCGGAATAAAATCTCAATTCTTTTTCGTATACATGAGTTAACAGTTCTGATATGATTGTGCCAAGACAAATGTTTATCAATAGTTATACCTACAAATGTTGCTTCATCAACCTTATCAATTACATCTCCAATTATTCTTAATTCACCGTTTAGCTTAACTTTCTTTCTTTTGCTACTAATCAACATATATTTTGTCTTTAAAGAGTTGATAGTAAGCTTATTAACTTACAGTACTAGCCTAAATTGCGTAGATCAGCTTTTGTGTTGCCTTTATTATTCTTAAGTGTTCTTCAAGATCTAATTACCTTAATTTTATGTTGACTTTGTGTTACACTAATTGTACAAAGTCTCATAATTAGCAAACAACTTGAAATTCCAAACACTCTGCAGAACATATATTTTCATAATTGCCATTGGTTGTGGGTGGTTTATTGAGAGGTAGTTTTGATATTTGTGTACACTGTAATATATCTTTTGAATCAACAAAGTAAATACTAAGTCTTTACTCAGAACAAATACCAAAGTCAGACTTATGACTACATATTTCATCAATATTATTTTCACCTAATTACATTCATGATGATGTGTAATAGTGATATACAGTGAAACCTCTTTATACAGAGGTCTTTGGGATCATGAAAATTACCTTGTTATATCAGGTTCCTCACTATATCAGGGTAAAAGAACAAAGAATGACGAAGACCAATAAAATCACCTTGTTATAACCGGTATCTCACTATATCTGACCTCTTTATAACGAGGTTCCACTGTACATGTAGTCTTATTTTTACATGTATGATATTTTCATCTCCAAGCTTTAATGTTCATATAAAACAATCAATAAGTTTGGGGAGCATCAATTTAGTCACAATTACCAAATTAGCAAGTTTGGAATTATTCAAGTGATCTAGCCCTCTGCTTACAAAATATTCAAATATCAGCATTTATCTTGAATAAAATATGTGGACAGAATAACTGTACTTTACTTGAATAAAGTAGACTTAAACCAAAGACTTGATTTGATAATAGTGCTAAAGATGAGTAGAAATGAAAGTTACTTGTTAGCATATGTACATCTATTAGTTTTATTTGATTATTTACAATTTAAGGGAGACATACTGTAGCTCTGCTTTTGATTTCAAAAGTCTCTACCAGAACTATGGAATACATGATTTGCAAAAATTATGACTTTTACATGATAACCTTTTTTGTAGATTTTGTGTATGCGATCCGAGTTCCAACGTGCCAAGACTAACTCACTCTCAGCAGCATGTCGTATCACAACACAGAAGACTCTTTATATCATGGTTATACTGGCTGCCTTCAGCAGAGGACTGTACTTTACGCTATTGGTAAGATGGGTTGAAGTTAGCAACCGACTTTTCATACAATTGTGAATCTATGAAATCAAGTAGAGTTAATACCTTGGATGCTTTATTTGATTCTCAAGAAAATCTAGATTCTCTAATTTGTGTTAAGCTCCTGCAGTAGTCACATAATACTTTATATTATAAAATAAATGAAATACAATCTTTGCTTGAAATTAAGGAAACAATGGCATACCTTATAAGCCAATAGTTGAGCGTACAGATATTTTCACGATTTCTGACCAGTTTGATTCATTGGCGTGTTGTTATTTTCATGTTTTTGACAGTGTCTGTACACAAATGATTGTGCATCATATAGAGTTGAAATTTTCGCGAGGCCATACCGCAAAATTAGCGAAAATAAAACCACAGCAAAAATTTCAGCTTATACAGTATGTACCGTGATTGTCAATGTCAGTTTTATTGAGTTTCGTTTCATTTCGGTTATTTCATATATGAGAGGATAAAAACAAAATTCACGATTTATATCCTTACATGTACATGAATTTTAGAAATAACCCTTAGGAGGTTTTTGTCTTTGAGGTTTTATCTGCAACTGAGGATTACCGACTTCACAAGCGTATAATTAATAATAATAATAACGGTGGCTACTTATATAGTGCACAGGTCCACCATACTGTGCTCATGGCGCTTGAGAAACAAGAACAACCAAAGAAACAGATAGGAAAATCATGAAGAAGAGAGAAAGTGACAAACATTTTTTGAGAGAGAATAATGCATAAAATAGTTAGGTGAAAACAGATATGCTTTTAGATGGGACTTGAAGGATTCTGTTGATTCAATTTGTCTTAATTGGGAAGGTAATTGGTTTCAAAGGTTTGGTCCTATAAGTGAAATGGCACAATTTCCCCATCCTTGCTTTGTTCGCGGAATATTCAGTATTAGAGCATCTGATGATGAACATAGAGTGCGTGTAGGTTGATATTTTGTAATTGATCTTCGTAAATATTCAGGGGAAAGAGATTGAACTGCATGGTGTACAAGCAGAAGAATTCTAAAAATGATTTTTTTTTTTGCAACTGGTAGCCAATGCAAGGAACCAAGAATTGGTGATATGGAGTCGTCCTTTTTAGTGAAAGTCAAAAGACGGGCAGCAGAATTTTGTAAACGTTTAGGTTTTTGAACATCCTATAGAGGGAGTTTACCAAACACTGAGTTAGAAAAATCTAAAGGAGATGAAATTATTTTTTTGTGGGGCACCACCAGGGTATTGCTGTTTGATGATGAAGATGTTTTTCTAAACATAATCCATGAATTTAATGGTACGTGTAAAAAAATCTAATGAAATTTGCAGTAAATGACTTTTCATCTCAATCCATATTTAGTTCATTTTATGTCATTTTTGTTTTTCTTTCAGAAATATATTCCTAATCACTGGGCAGCCAACATCTTGAGCATGTACTACCCTTTTCTCTTATCAAGCTGTTCACTTTGTGTCTGCTTCTGGGCTGAGGTAAGAATGGCATCAGTTCTTGAGCTGAATAGAATTTTATGCGTATTAGACTTATTACCGCACTTCAGTCTTTTTTCAAGTTGTACATAACTTTTTGAATAATTTGGTGAAACACTGCTCAGGATTGATAGAGCTTTATTGTGTTGAAGAATTTAGAGAATGTTTGAAGAAAATGTACGTTCAATTTTCAAAGTGCGTTACCCACGTCCATTTTAATGACGATTTCACAGTCTATAACAGGATGTATTTTATCATTGCTTGACAATGAAAATTGCTGTAAGACGAATTCAGACTGCATGTGTTCGATATTCCACCTATTGAAATTGAAATATAAACTTTTATTCAGACATGTAGAAAAGGGGGAAAATCTATATGGCAACTAACAACAGCTTATATTTTTAGTTTTTCTTTTTCTGTCCAAAACCCACAGGCATTTCACATTTCCAGCAAGAGTTACTAATAGTGTCAAGGAACCATCTCCAAGTCCCTCGTCCTCTTCCTAGTCTTCAATGTTTTCCTATATGCTGCCCTCATTGCCCAGTTTGTTGCCTCATTTCATAATGACAGGAAAAATGATTATTCATTACAAAGGGCAATATCATTATTATCTCTCTTTTATATTAATTCTGTTTCTTTCCAAAACCCACAGGCGTTTCACATTTCCAACAAGAGTTACGAACGTCCCGGATCCCTTTCCAAGTCCCTCGTCTACTTCTTAATCTTCAACGTTTTCCTATATGCTGCCCTCATTGCCCAGTTTGTTGCATCAGAGCTGGTCCCCGATCAGAGCTACCTGCTGAAAGTAGTTCAGGGTTTCTTTGGGAGTCTAATCTTCATTGAAGTCATTCTTTTCTTAGCATATGGAGTTGAGGTATTTTTTAAGGTAAGTTGTTGAGATTTAGAAGAAAAAAATTGTATTATATTTAGAATGGAGACTTATTTGTAGTCTTTTTTAAACTTTATACTTTCTCCTGTGTAAAGATAATGAAAGTGTTAATTGGTGTACCTAATAAGCATTATTTCTTCCTCATCTTCATCACCTTCATCATTATACTTGTTAGAGAAATAGAAAACATTGTCATCATTATCATCATCCGATTATAATCATTATCACCATCATCATCATTACCGTCATCATAACCACCATCATTATTACCATCATCATCCTCATCATCATTACCACCATCGTCATCATCATCATCTGATCATCATCATCATCATCATAGTAATTTTTACTGTAAGAATCTTCATCATCATCATTAAGTACTTTTTTTGTCTATTTATTCCCCAAGGTGAAAGGAGCCTTTGCTGAAGCCCAGTCGTCCCTTGATCCTCGCACCCTTCATCTCTCCCGCTTTGGACTCCTCTTCCAAGGAGCTCTCCAGATCCTCACAGCATTCTTCCTCATGATGAGTGTCACAGAAGCCAAGTGGAATGAGAAGTAAGTATGAATTCTCCTTATCGCATATAGCCGATATCACCCGATATCACCTTGTGATATCGATATCACGCACTTTGGCTTTGGCACGCTCACTTCCGGGATCCATCTTGATTTCACTGTATAATATCTACGAAATTTCAATCCATGTGTAGGTAGCGTAATTTCTTCGTTTTGCGTGGGAAGCCCAGCATTGGGCCGCTTCGCAAAAGAAACCCATATATAACAAATAAATGCAAATATGAAAGAAAAATATATAAAATGATGCTTTTATTCGCAAAAATCGATGAAAAAATATGACACTACAAGCCGCTGACGAAGTTTACCGTAGAAAGCCTTTAGACTTTTGAAAACGTGTGAATGTTACCGGAAGTACCTGTGCCAAGAATCTGGGCCAAAATAACTGGTGCACTGCAGGCGTTCAGATTCGGAGAGCTATATGCGATAGGGAGAATTCAACCCTCTTATTTATCATCTACGGTATATTCATTTATACGGTCCTAAGGATGCTAAATAAAAATCGCAATATCTGTGTCTTTCGTTCGGATGAGAGGCACCAAAGTCAAAAACCCACCTGCATCCACCTGTCAACCTGAAATTTTTAAAGGTTTTCCACCATTTTCAATAGAAATCCAGTTGAATATGCCATACAATTTGACAGGTGTGTTACCACGAATCAAGAGAATTTGTTCTGGTAAACCAGGTTTGTGAATAGACACTACTACTGGACGCATACAAACATAGTCCATTAATATCCGGAATTACTGTTTGGAACCAACTAGAATCTTCAATTAAAATGTTGCCTACTTTAAACAGTTTCAAATACTCTATGAAAACGTTATTTTCTACATTGTAAACTGTTAACTATGAATTATAGGGGATAAATGTCAGCAAAGCTGTTAATTATTAACTTCTCCTCTTGTCAATGTACGTAATGATTATTACTACATGTATATTTTTTTCAAGATGAGTATTTCACAATTTTCAATGCTAATAGTATTTGATTTGATACTCGATTTAATTTCTGAAAAGAATCAATTAATTTTATTGAATGAAAAATTACGTAGTCTATAGGGATATTGTCTGTACATTTGTATATTGGTATATGTTGTTATTATTATTTTGTTGTTGTTTGCAAACAGGGCCTCATGGAAGACCACCAAATTGGTGAAATGAGCCACCCTGTATAAATAGTAGAAATATACAAATAGATTAATTAATAGATAAAATGAAACGTTTTCCTATGGAGTCAGGTACAATGCATGATGGTATGATAATATTCAGCATTCATAGACATAGGGGATGTTGCTCAAAACTTGCAATTAATCGCCAGTTGCAGATGATCGGAACGCGCCAATCAAAATCATTGTTTCATGCGCGTCTTGTTACATGCGCATACCGTGCGCAAATGAAAATGCGCGTTACAATTTGCAAAGTTGCAGTTGATTTGCAGTTGATTTTGAGCAACACCCCATTAATCTAGATCTTTGTACCTCCTTGAGAAGTGAAAGAGGATTGGGAAAATAGCAAATACAATTTTTGGTTGGCATGTCAGCAATCCACGAAATAGTTAAAGATAGATTGAGAGCGCTAAGCTTGTCTTGATCATGTGTACATGTAGGATACATTCACACGGTTTCCTTTTTAGGTTATCAAAATCAGAAACCACTAATGGTGGAGGCGCCGTGGTGTAGTGGTTCTGNTGTTAATTATTAACTTCTCCTCTTGTCAATGTACGTAATGATTATTACTATATTTTTTTCAAGATGATCATGAGTATTTCACAATTTTCAATGCTAATAGTATTTTATTTGATACTTGATTTGATTTCTAAAAAGAATCAATTAATTTTATGGAATGAAAAATTATGAAGTCTATAGGGATATTGTCTGTACATTTGTATATTTGTATATATTGTTATATTATTTTGTTGTTTGCAAACAGGGTCTCATGAAAGACCACCAAATTGGTGAAATGAGCCACCCTGTATAAATATCAGAAATAAATAAATAAATAAATAAAATGAAATGTTTTCCTATGGAGACAGGTACAATGCATGATGGTGCAATGCATGATGGTACCTGTATGTTTAATATTCAGCATTCATATACATAATCTAGATCTTTGTTCCTCCTTGAGAAGTGATAGAGGATTGGGAAAATAGCAAACACAATTTTTGGTTGACATGTCAGCAATCCACAAAATAGTTAAAGATAGATTGAGAGCGCTACGCTTGTCTTGATCATGTGTACATGTAGGATACATTCATATGATTTCCTTTCTAGGTTATCAAAATACAGAAACCTCTAATGATTCAATGTCAAAGAATGACATGTTTGAGACATTGCAGTATATTACAGTGAAATATGGATGCCGTGAGGGAGATATATGTGGTATCTCCCTCAAGGCCAGTCAATGTTATATAAATATTTCTATACCGAACAAAAAATATGTATGAAAAATCATCAATTATTCCTTCTTCCACAGTGTCCCTCTCTATCAGAGGAACTCCTACGTGATCATCTTCCGCATCGTAGAGCTGGCCATGGTCATGTGGTTTCCTTGTGTTCTTTGGAACTGCAGAAGGTGAGCTAATTCTTCTCAAAGGAGCAGCAATCAAATGATTACCTTCTGCATCGCAAATGTGGTTTGATTGTTTTCTCTGGAGCAAGATAAGTTAGAAGCAACCCTTAGGGGATGTTGTTCAAAAGTGGCAATTGATGGCAAATCAACTGCAAATCGGTTGCAAAGTGTAACGCGCAAATTCATTCACACATGATACGCCCTTCTAACAAGTCGTGCATGAAATAATGATTGTGCTTGGCGCATTCCGATCAACTGCAACTTGTGATCAATTACAACTCTTGAACAACACCCCCCTATGAATGATGAATATAAAATTGTCTGCATTGAAGAGAGAGCCATTGTGATCTTGTTCTCATATGTCCTCTGACCAGAAATCAATCTTTTGCATAATAACTTACTTGGTACAATGGGGAAATGTCCATTGGATATGAGACTTTAAGTGAAATAAGATTTATTTTTAATTTGTTCCCCTTTTTGGTATTATAAAGCTTAATGAACTATTTGTACTTTTTATTTATTTTGACAGTCCTGAAAAGCTCTGGATTTTGAACCCAAAGACGATATTGAAAGAGAATACAGATGAAGAGAGAGTTACAGTGAGTATCATCTTATCTTGTATGTATACATCAATTGATGGATTGTTTGCTGCGTAGTCACATTATCTTGAATTATGAAATTATGTAAGCATAAAATTCATATAAATTTATTTATCATTTTATATATTTGTCGTAGGTAAAGGCCTATATGTACCGTAATAACCATTTGTAGCCCTGTGAAGGAAACATCATGTGATAATGCCCCGAAGAAAAATGCAGTGTCTGCATTTTTGCAGAAGACTAGTCAATAAACAACACTTTTTCATGTGACAGATTCAGTTTACTGACAAAAAGATCTGAAAACTTTTTTTCGTAACTCGAGGATGCATTATGTACCCGTTTCTATGGGACTTGACCACAAGAAATGTAAACTGTAGATACTGCGTTTTTGCTGGATGGGGGAGGGGGGCTAAATTTGTGTTTGCACATTATGTACAGTACTTGCATTGTATCATGTGCACTTACGGCCATGAAAAATGCCTTGTCATAGCATGAATGTTGCTTCATATACATCAGGGTCGAAAAATAGGAAGCATAATGAGTTTGGGAAAGACGATTAAGAGGAACTTTTCACATAGAACTGTATAGTGAAATATTGGAAATACTAATCAAATGTCAAGTATAAAATTGTTCCCCAAGATAACTTCCTTTTATCAAGAATATTGCTGTATCAGATCTTTTTATGCTATGTGAAAATGCATATTTAAAGCCCAAGTACAGTTTTGGTAAAAGCCAATATTTTTATCGCCAAATTTTGTCTTCAAATCTACTTAAAAAGAAACATGATATGATGAACATGTTGTACAAAAGATTGTACGAAAAATTAACAAGTTTTGGAAAAGTTATAACCTAAAGTGTGGAAAATATTTTAGCGTCGTAGCCCCCGACGCGAATTCAATATTTTCTTTCTTGATAAAGGACAGCTTCTCATGAACAGAATTGGATAAAAATTTCAGAATTTATTCTTTATGTATTCCTTTTTAGCATGCTTTAATAAAATCTTGGAAATAATTTTCTATATGCCCGATAAGAAGCAAAATATTGTTATAACCAAGAGAGGGCGCTAAATACGATTTAACGGTCAAATTCAAATTTTCAAAAGAATTCGCTCGTAGAAAAATATGCTATGATCTTGAAATGTGTATAGAAACTATATGTCATGGTATATATCCCCAAAATTCACATTTCTTTAATCTTTACCAAAACTATACATGGGCTTTAATTTTCATGTTCACCAGCCTTCTGCAAGCATCTAGGTGGAATGACGAGAAAAAACTAAATTATTGACGTGTAGAAAGAAACAAGAACTGTCTATCTGAACAAACAATATATTTTTGTAAGATGAGAAGCAAGTAACACAACTTATTTGCGTCCTTCTTGTAACAGCTGAAATTTATATTTTTTGTTATCAGCCTTCTGCAAGCATCCAAGTGGAAAGACGAGAAGAAACTAATTTGCTGACGTGTAGAAAGAAGCAAGAACCATCGACCAGTGCAAACAAACATCAAAGAACAAGCTCATACCAAAGCACAGATATTCGTAACAGAAGTAGCACAGGTGAGAATTTCTCTTTCACTACTGGGCATTTTCTTGATAAAACCATATTTTACAGTTCCAACTGAATATTAGGCTGATTTCTTACTATTTTAAATGTATGCATTTTTCTTACCAGTAAATGTAGCTATGTTGTATTGATTTAATCTGTTAGTAACAATTGAACACCACAACATTTTGTCATACATTATTCGTTGCTATGTCGGGCAAGAATTAGCCTAGCTTTCCGGCTGTCAGGAATAACTTAGGTTTTGAATTATCAAGAACAATCAATGGAAAATATTTTTCAGACATATTTTGCTGATATGTTGGGTACCCCTTGGGCAAGCTTTCAAGTTGTCAAGAATAACCTTTGTTTTAAACTTGATAGAATAAGTGCAAATACAATTTTTAGATTCAAAACTTTCCTTTTTCAAATTAATCTTTTTCTTGCATTATAAAAATCTTGCATTATGATTAAGTAGATTTCTTAAATTTTTTTAAAATTCAATTTTGTTTTATCTTACCTATGATATCTCTTTAATTACCACCTATTTCCCAAGTGATATCATACATCGGAACATTATCAATATATATCTTTTTATATCTTTTTATGCATCTTCTAGATCCTGAATGTTGGATTTGTTATGATAGAGATAACCCAGACTTGGGTCCCCTCATAAGACCGTGCACGTGTAAAGGGGATGTCGCGTTTGTGCATCATGAATGCCTCAGGAAATGGATGTTGGAGGTAATGACGATAATAACAATAATAATCTTAAATACTCATAAGGAAAATGATAATGATAATGATGATTCGGCACATATATCCACTCTGCTGGGTGATCAAGGCACTTAAAATGCATTGTAATATTCCTTGCTTATAGCTGTCCCCATCCTGGCACTCAATCATGACAAGGAATGAATATTACTGCCTGGTTTCCATTTACCTCACCTGGGTTGAGTGCAGCAAATGGTGGATGAATTTCTTGCTGAAGAAAATTAAAAAAATAAAATAGAGATAACCCGGAGTTGGGTTTCCCCTCATAAGACCTTGCACGTGTAAAGGAGATGTAGCGTTTGTGCATCATGAATGCCTCAGGAAATGGATGTTGGAGGTAATGATGATAATGATAATAGAATTATTCTTGTCGTGAAAGCAGAGTCCCGCGTACGTAATCCAATAGGATTGATAAATGCCTACCAAATTTCAGCAACAACAAACATCATTTTTTTAATACCTGAAAACCATAGGCTCTGATCACCTTAATGTATTGTTTATTCTATGATGAAATAAATGTCGTTAATTACTTTCCCCTTCATTGGATAAACTTCTTTGCTGAAGGATGGTTGTGAGCTTGTAACAATGTTTTTGATGATGGTGAGGACAATGATGATGTTGATGACGACGACGACGACAATAACAACTATGATGGTGATGGTGGTGGTGGTGATGGCGGTGATGATGATGATGGTCGCGGTTGTGGTTGCGATGATAATGGTGATTATGGTGACAAAAGCAATGATGATGCTGATGCTGATGATGATGATGATGATGATGATGATGATGATGACATTGATAAATTTTTGCAATAATAAAAAGGTTTGATTTTGTTCTTTCCATTTATTTCTGTATGGGTCTCCCTCTCCTTGTTTGTACCTGTAAAGAAATATTCAAGCTGAATCACTTGTGTTATTAATAAACTGATTTTATTTTTTGTGACTTAATTACTCTTGTAGCTCGATGACAGTCCTGAACTCATCACATGCAAAGTTTGCAAGAATACAGTAAGTCTTCACCATCTTTGTCTTTGTATCTAAATCAATTTCAAATACATGATACATGTACATGTAGTTGAGCAAAATTCATTAAATGAAGAACTGAATATGTCTGGTTCATGAGAAGGAATTTAATATTAGTTTCAATTGTAGTAAGGTCTGAGTTTTAGCAATTTCACCCGCTGTTTTATTTTTTTCCAAATTGGAAGTGCATTTAACTATAACTTTTAAAAGTCTTTCTCAAAGTTTGCTGTATGACTTGAAGCAGGAAAAAGTCAGGCTGAACCAGGTCCTTATTTTTAGGCATTTCTGAATTCTTAAAACTTATTTGCTGATAAACTTTCAAAATTGTCATTTATATCTTCTTCTCTCCATATTTTCAGTACGACCTGAAGCAAGGCAAAGTGAGGTTGTACCAGGGACTGAGTCCGAGAGATTTCACGCTCTGTTTCATCGCTTTCTTTGCCATGGGAGGCGGGCCGGGAGCTGTGTACGCAGTACTGCAGGCTTACCCATCCAGTACAATCAATATTGTCACCATTGGGATGTGTGTTCTCCTTGAAATGACCTGTCTGAGGTGTGTAATTCTTACAGTCCTTCAAAGTGCCAATGCATATTATTGACTCATAAAAATGCAAGAGCTCATTAGAATGCATACCATAAAAACTTAATAAATTCATTGACTACTAATTCCGATAGACGTTGTGCAGGGATTTTCCAGTTCCCGTAGTCATTGGGTTAAGATCATTTATTGTTATTATTATTATAAGGGTGAAAGTTTGCCTGGATTCATTTTGTTTTGCTTCCAACTTCACATTATCATTTTTTTAAATTTCATGGAAAAAGTACCATGATAAAACTAATGAAAATTTTGAAATTATTACCAGTCAGATGGTTTATTTTATTTTCTTTGTTGAAAGTAAATACACATTTTTACAAGAAGTTAATGCACATGTTTAATTTAAATGGATTCAATTCACAATGTAAGACCATTGCTAGATAGCACATTCATTTCCAAACATGACACCTTGTTTAGAATATTTCCTAAATGTAGAAATTATAATGTTTAACCAAATGTGATGTTAGAAGAGAGAGCATGAAAACAAACTTTTTTTCCAATTTATTTAAGAGGTTAGCACCAGTTGTATGTATTAAGACATATGATCTCATCAGTATTCCAGAATGATGGCAGCTCTGCATTTGAATTGGTCACAATAAATTGTAACGCTAAGAATCCTTTCTTCTTGTTTTTGGTAGATATCTGGGATACACCATTGCAAACGCCTACAAGAGAGCCAAGATCTTCTCCCTCAAAATCATGGGAAAGACCGCCACGTCCATAATCATGGAGGACGAAGCGACAACTTCAGGCACACCAGAACAGTCTAACCAAGGGCAAATTAGTGCTGAAGGTAGCAGCTCAATATGTGAACCTCCAACGCATGGTGGTGGTGAAGGAGCAAATCCTATGCCCATTTTGAATATACCTGTTGTGAAGCCTGATGTTGTAAAAACTGGTCGGAGTCTGACATTAGAGCAGTGTGATATCCATGAGGTTAGCGACCCTGTCGCGGCAACGATTGTGTCAAAGGTCGCGACGCCCGTATCAGCTGAACCAGAGACTCATCTTCAAGTTTGATGTGAAATAAGAAGAATTTTCCTTTTTTTTGCCAATGATTCATCAGCCATTTCAATTTGCCATTCCATTTGTATTATTTGCCAAATGTTAACCAACTCATTAAGGAGAAATTATTTTTGTGTATCCAAAAGCACCAAGTGCAAAATGTAACTATTTAACCTTTGTGTTCTACTATTCTATTATTGATAATGTTATTATCCTTTGTGTATATGAGAGATCTATCAACTTGAAGTCCCACTGCACAATAGAGTGTAAATGTTGTAACAGTCTTCTTATTTATGCAATATTATCAGTATCCTGCAAGTATATATACACCTGTATGAGCAAGATGGGAATGTGTATTTTCAAGATTTTGAATGAATTTTGTACATTGAAAAATTGTTTTTCCATTATTAGAGTACCAAAATGTTGTGTCACGACCATCCGTCATTATTGGAACTAGTTCCAAACTATTTCAGGCACAGATGGTTTCATGATCACAGCAGTTACTAATGATTAGAGTCCTAGCTGCATTCTGCACTTCTTGAGGCGTTGTGCTAGCGTCTGTTGCGTAGAGTCATCACTCCTTGCTATTGCAGTGACATCACAACTTTATTACTCTATGAAACATTGTCCAGTTTATTTATGAAGATATTCCACATCATACCTGGATGTGTTTATATTCTTTGATTAGTCCGTCATTTTGGTGCAAAATGGTAAGAAAAACAGATTTAAATGAAATCTACCTTGAGAGTTTGTATTCATGCCAAAAGGAATCTTAACTTTCGTGTATTATTTTCCTTTTTTTTTAAAAGTAAGTTTGGTTGTATGTTGCTCAATAGGTACGTATCTGCTGATGAATTTTTCCTTGAAAGTAAAAACAATTTGTGATAATTATAAGTAATAGTTGAATTTATATTTTGGACAGGAAAATAGTAATAAAAAAAAATGATTTGTAACTAGGAGAGAGACTCTGTATTTGTGTATGACTGGGTTACTGTAGGTTATTTTTGTCAAGAAAAAATGTATTTTGTTTTATACCTACAAAGAGGAATTATGATGTGTACTCTGAAATTACGAGTGAGAATTGAAGACTAGAAATGAGAGAGGTGTCGAGAAATATTGGGTGGAATTCGGAGTGATGTTTTAGTTTAGACCACAGTTTTAACCATTGCTTGGTTTATATTTGAGGTTCAGTTATTGGACCACTCTTGAAATATTTACTATCAACTATGTATGCTAAAAGTGGTCTATTGAACACTCTTCAAATTTAAACCAGCCTATGGTTATAACCATGGAAAATGTGGAAAATGTGTATTGTGTGCATGCATACCTGAATCCAATAAATTGGAGTAATCATAGCTCTATTTTATTGCAGGGCCCGCGGAAAGAAAAGTTTGTAAAACTGAGGCAGCTACCCCATGTCAATATTACTTATTATCATTAGAATTGACATTACGGTCTAAAATAAACCACTGTCGAGAATTCCACCCATAGGGTAAGAAAGAGAAAGAGAAAGAGAAAAGGGAGAGTGGATAGAGATTGAAAATATTCCATACTGCAATGAAATATGATGTGTGCTAAATATGCTTCTGTGCCTTTGATAATTTGCAACTGATTGGAGTACTTAATTTATGCAGCTCTAGGAATTATTTGATATTTTTCAACAGCAATATTAAAAATAGATTTGATACTTAAAACGCTTAAAGTATATAGGATTGAAAGTCAATTTATTAATAATGAAATGCAAATGTGTCAATCTACTTAGATGTATATTGTTTAACTTTAATGTAATTTGTAATTTCATATCGCATGCATTTATTAAAAAATGAATGATTATTAGAGAGTTTGACATTTTCTGTGAACTAGATATGTGTAATTTTCTTTCTGAGAGCAAGAAAAGAATGAATTAATATTGTGCAATCACTATGTGATCCAAACATCCAAACATCTCAAGATGTCTGTTTTCAATTCTTGAAGACATTTATACCTATTTTTCCGACAATCAATTAATAAAAAAATTAGGTCATGCTTTTCTATTGCACTGATATCCTTGGATATGGTGTGGCTGAATTTTTGCTCATGAATTCCAGAGACAGAATTTTGGAAAACTGCTGCATTAATGACCGATAGTTACCTGTACTTTGTAGATATTGTTTCACCAGTTTTTTGAAAGACATGATGCCATGACCCATATTTGTCACATCCATCAGATTATTTTCATTTTTTTATTAGAAATAATTGATATGGTTGTTTGAAGAAAAAAAAGTATTTGCTCAAACATGTATCTCCATATGTTTTCCTTTACACCATTCAGATTGAGCTTTCTCTGTTTCTGACAAAATAATGAAAGAAACATCATAGATTTGTAGCATATTTTTCAAATGTTATCAAATAACTGTAACATCTGACTTCTATTTACAGTCACATGTATGTATATTCCACCATGAGTTGAATACTCTGTTTTTCTGTGCAAAGATTTGCTATGGGTTTCTTTGCAAGTCTTTCAGATGTGAACAAAAGTTTATTTTGTTGCACGAGAGTCATGTCAGAATCATATATTCACAGTTTGATGTAAGTTTAGTTTATATTTCATTGTGCATCATATATAATTGTTTTCCCTTTCATTCTTGTTTTGTATTTCTATATTGTATACATTAGAGCTGGAACAAGTTTTTTTTAAGAGCAGTAAGCTATTGTCATTGAATAATGGCTCACTACTCCAAATGCTTCATTTGACTAAAGCATTCCAATGCCACTGGTTGTGTGAAAAGACTATCAATATGTACTATACTGTAATACAATACTATTAAAGATACTTTCATATTTTGGAATCAATACATATAGATAGCTATAGTGAAAATTACAACGATTTTGCAGTTTTACATATATGTGTATTTTGGAGATGTAAAATATGATATCTACATGTATTTTGATATACTTGAGATTGGGATTTATGTTACAGAAGTAAAACTGGACAAAATTTTCTTGGTTTCTTGACCATAGCATCATTATACTGGAGTGATTAACTTTACAATGATATTGTACATTTTATCAGACAGTAATGCGTGCATTCGGATTGGAAATATATGATTATTAAAACAGAGTTTAAAGAGTTCAAGCTCTCTTCATAGTTTGAGTATGGTAACTAAACTTTACATTAAAAAATTAGAGTTTAAATACAGTTTAATGTAAGTCTATTCATAAAAATGCTACATCTTGAGGGTGTTGCTAGTAAGTTGCAATTGATCGCAAATCAGGTGCAGATTGAAGCATGCATTTTAATTCATGAAAGGTCTGAACCCCGCAGAATATGCACATGAAGCAATGATTTTGATTTGCATGTGCTGAAAAACTTCAACTTTAGATTGATCTCAACTTTCTACGAACACCTTCCCCGCTTTTTCACTTACTTCAAATTGTTATTAAACCCCTCGTGGTTATTTTCCCATTCACACTCTATGATTTTAACCCCCCTCCCCCCCCCCCAAAAAAAAAAGAAGATGAAATTTGAAGGCGGAAGGGATGTTTAATGGTTTCCCATTTGTAGCATGTGTGAAATTTGTGCCATCTGTTAACCTAATTTGTGTGATTGAAATAAATCAAACTTTAGATATTTCTTTGTGAGCAATTAGAAATACCAAAGACAAATTGATGTTTCCATCTGTCAATAGATCTTGGTTGTCTTTCTTCTTGTTTTCTAGTCATGGATGCAGAGCTGCAAACCATTCCGGAATATGCATGACATAAAGAGTAAAATGCAAATAACGCAACAATATAATGAAATTGAGTGCAAACATGACGGTACCCTAATGCTCAGCTATTCACTTGTGATGAAAGCTTTGAATTCATTTTAGAATACACCACATGTATGTTCTGGAATGGTTGGCATCTCTGTAAATGTGTAAATTTGTGGCTCATGTTTTTGTCAAACCCTTCATGAGAAAAATATGTAGGAATAAATCCAGTTTCTTCATAAAAAGGATGGGTGAAAGTGCCATCTATTTTGTTTTGTTTTATTTCTAAATACATGCTTATTTTGCATAATAAAATGCATGATTAAGTGATTTTTTTGCAGAAATGAATATGAATAAAGAATAGAAACGAAAACAGAAGAAAAAATAATTGTCAGTTTGTTTTTATTTTTGTTTCTTTGTGGATAATCTCTCTTTCAAGGACTTGTTTTGTAAGGAATTATGACAGCCATTAGCAGCTAGTCTACTTGAAACTATATGTTGGCAATATTTTTCTACACAATTCTTTATAACAGTGAGGCGTCTTTTTTCATTACAGCTCTTTATAAAGAATTAAGAAGACGAAACCAGTTAAGCACTTTAGACCATACTGAACATAAACCTAAAAAGTCTGCATTCTCTTTCATTTAGATATTATTTTATTTTACCTATTTTTTTGCATATATGAAATAAAAGGTATGATATGGTCACCAAAACAACAAGAAATGTCACGCGATATCTGAGCAAGGAGTTTGTATCTCTGTGTTATGAGTAGGGGCGGGTCATTTGGGGAGTGTCCACAAAATGGGAGTGTCCCTGATTCTCGATGTCAACAATATAGCGGAATGAGTCATAGCGCAACCTCCCTGCCGAAGTGACCGAACAGCTGGAAGGCGTATTGTCGTTGAGCTGAGAGTAGAGAGATCCAATCAGCTCGTCCTCATCAAAATGTATCAAACCAAATTTCGACCCATGACCTACAGAGGGGGAATCTAAATCAAAATGTTCATCAACTCTATTTATTGAAGGATATATATACTTCTCAAAAGGAGAATAAACACTCAGAATACATTTACAACAAAAGAAAGGGGTACTTAACGGGGCAGGGGGAGGGGGCAACTCTATTTCCCCTGATGCGGGAGAGAAGGGCGATGGTGGCCTAATCATTCCCCTGACATTTGGATGGAATAAAGAAAATTATGAAAGTTGCGATCCAATGTCAATCAACTGTAAATGAATCGGGAATCACGTACAGGTACTAGTAAGTAGTATATGATGTTCTTGCAGGGAGTTGGACTCCCTGGTTCTTGATACCCATCCGCCCGCCCCATGAATCGATTCCATGTCTGTTACGGTTATTTGCGTGCCTGTAGCATACTTTCCCAATGCTGATAATTAGTCGGAAATTAAGAGGTTTTATATGAAGCTCTTTTGAAAGGGAGACGAATCCCCAATGCAAAGTATTTCTGATTTCAGATAGTTCAATGGAGAACCATGCGGGTGTAGCAGGGCTATGTCCCGAGTTGAAGTTTAGGGGTTCCTTCTGTGAACGTTCTACATTGGCGCCCTTTTACCTTGAAATCCCCGCCCCCCCTGAAGACTTCTATAATCTAGCTTTTAGAGTGCTGTAATAATTTTTTTCCCCAGGGGAAATACTGGAAATCTGTAATGGGGGACACTGGAATATCACAGGGCAGTTCAACGCGAGGTACGAATGGGTGGTTTCCCGGTGGGTCGAGTTGTAACGGTAACCTAAATTGCCGTTTATGCAAATGAGAAACTGCAATGAATGGGGATTCGGTTTGAAATGACTCGGGAACATTACAACCTATATTTCTACCAAAAGAGCAACTGACGTTATTTATTTGAAGTTAGAGGTGAGGGAGAAGTCATGTTTTGTTTTCATACTATAAACATTGAATTTCTTATGCAGATGTCTTTTTTTGTTGTCACTTGCGTTCGCCCGTTTCCTTGAAAATTTTGCCTGCGCCGGTCCCACGCATGCTGTTTAATGTTGTGTTTCATAATTATTTGGTCTAGCGCCAGCTTGCCTTTCTTTGACTTTGATGTAGCCAATGTAACGTTAGATGCCTTCTTTCTTTATTTAATGAGGTTATGCCAAACCTGAACATTAATGCCCAGCTACAGCTTGTGCACCATGCGTAAATGTAAATAATGGCGGCACAAGTTCAAAATTGGCTGACATTTGAGGACGTCAATCGTACGTTAACATCGTTAAATAAAAGTGATTTATTACATATCTTTTTACAAAGATCTTTGGCTAATGTCATCCTCAAAAAAGTGACTCTAAATTTCAAGCAAAGAATAGAATAGCCTCGTGCCAGTTTGTTAATCCTGAATTTCGGGGGGGGGGGGCC
>BQKZ01002377.1:20335-42324 GCA_036244855.1 Temnopleurus reevesii | reverse complement strand
CCTGCATCGAAAACACTCTTCCAGCCAAATATTAACATTCATCGGCAAATAATAGCTGTCAATCTAATTCGAAATCCCCCTAATACCATCTGACGATATATTCCGGTAAATATTACATTCCATTATCCGACACTCATCGTATCATTTGGGAATTATCGATTGTCACTCTGTATTGATGGCTAGAGCAAACAGATTAATATCATGGTATGGCATAATTATAATTCGTCTGTGTTTTTGCGAAGTGACGATAGCCAAAGGGACTTGTTGCATAAAGACAAAGAAATCCTGATAATAGCAACAGTTCAAGATTCGTTTAATTTCATTTTTCCAAACAATAGTATTCATCAACACATCAAATAGGAAAATATGTGTAAACTTAGAAGTACGGATATGTCATTGACAGAGAATAAGTAAACAAACAAATTGAAATTCGATCCTGCAGAAACCATTGCATGTAAAGCCTGTGTCACACCTTTGCGTTTTTAGCCTGCGTCGGCCCAGCGTTTTGGGAAATTTAAAAACGCTCCCTTGACGCACAAACACGCAGGTCATGCGGTGGACTGACGCTCGTCGTACGCTCGTTGAGCGCAAGCCGGACGTCAGTACACCGTCTGATCTGTGTATGCTGTCCGTCAAGGGAGCATTTATAATTTCCAAAAATGCTGGGCCGACGCTGGCTAAAAACGCAAAGGTGTGACGCAGGCTTAAGACGCTGGTCCCGAGAAATGAATGTCTATCTAAACATATTCGTAAATGATAAAATTGCCGTAATGAAGGAGAGAAGAACCGAAGGAAGAGGCAGGAAGGGACTGAAGCTGGGACGTGGGGCGGAGGAAGGGTTGGCCGTATGATTTATCCTCTATGCGAATTCAACGGACGTCCTAATGAAATTCAGTGTAATTATATAGAAGCACACATTTCAGTGAAATTGTAAAACTGTAACAATCAAAAAGTTATGAAATATGGGGGGGGGGGGATAATTTTAAAAAAAATCAGAAGCGCGAACTTACACACGCACCCATACCCACACAACTTATATGCAGACTCCGAGGACAGATGAATACTTAGAATGAAGTAACGCTTTAAATCTGCATTACTCTTTGACTTTCCGGTGTAGGAAAGTGCCCCCATATGTTGTAACGACTGAAAATGGGATCAACTCTTGGAATGCCCATTTTATGAAGACAAATCAGATGAACAAACTGTAAATATTTTAGCAAAATCGATCGATCCCTTCAAAAGTTATTATTGTTTAAATTTATAGAGATTTAATGGTCACTGCCACTGATGGGGATTCGTGCGATCGGCAATATCGACGGAATCCGTGACATCATGTCGGACAACTCACTTTTTTCATACCTCATATTTTTAATGGATAATAATAGATGCAAATTATATAGCGCATGTATCCACTCTGCTGAGTGCTCGAGGCGCTTTACATTATTACCCTGGCTTTAGCCCGGCAGCCATCGGCGCACTTGGCATTTCAAGGAATAAATATTCCTGCCAGGTACCCATTCACCTCATCTGGGTTGAGTGCAGCACAATGTGGATGAATTTCTTGCTGAAGGATCAATGCAAAATTTAGAATATAAGGGTTCAACATTGTTCTTCTAAAATCACATGCAGAATGATAAAGGAACGAAATACTCAAGAAAAAAAAACACGTTTCATATCATTTTTTTTTTCATCCTGGGTCACACCCGACCTTTACCTTTTAAACTGAAACAGTTCAGTTCGTGGAGCAGACGAGGTCTGTATATCAATATACCCAATCTAACCAATCGTTTAACCAAATGTATTTATCACGTGACCGTCATCGGGAGTAACGATGAAAGTATAGTGGTTTTTATTTGAAGGGGCAGACATGTCACCTGTGTAATAAACACGCTTCAAATTTATGTTCTCCCGAAACACATCACGTTTATGGCCGATGAGTGCTCTGTGTCGCCAGTTGAATGTTTCGACATGAATGAGTGGATCACTAGTGCTTTTTTTTTGCGGTGCAACAGGTTTTAGAAGGAATGTGATGAAAATGAGAGGAAATTGTGTTCAGGGGAACTTTTACGAAACAGTCGTTCTCGAAATTCATAGAAAATAATCATGCTTGCTCAAGTTCTTTTGGATCAATTACAATTTTTGCGCTGAAAACCAAAGTCCAGCAAATATGAAATTCTTAATTCCTATACCTAAAAAAACCGTGGAAAAAATGGATGAAATATGCCTGACCATCATTGAAGGCGTTCGGCTAGTGGCTTAGACGTATGCACGCCCGAGCGTTAGCTCAGCGTCCTCCCTTTGTATTCCTTATTTCACGATCGTCCTTCTAATTCGACAAATGCTGGGCTTCAGCTGGAATTGTGTGATTAAGCCTTTGAGATTATTTGAGTACGATCTAAATTTAGTGATTGCTCTAGGTATCATTTTTTTTTTATAAGATGGAGTAGACGGATTATTGCACTTGTATGAGTGTCGTGGTGTAGTGGTTCGGACTCTCGCCTCTTAACTAGAGGGTCGGTGGTTCAAATCTCTCCCAGGGCGTTAATTTCCTTCAGCAAGAAATTTACCCATAGTGTGCTGCACTCAATCCAGGTGAGGTGAGGTGAATGGGTACCGGCAGGAATTTATTCTTCTAAATGCAGAATGGCCGGGTAATACCGTAATATTAGATCATTTGTCTCGCGCCTCTGAATAGGTGACTAGAGAGATATATATTATTATTATTATGAGTGTGAGTAACGTTAGCTTACTCATTAGTCACATAATTAACCCACTAGCTACTGAATTGTGCAATTTCCATAGACTTTGTGGAGGGACTTCCATGGTCCCAGCAGTCAGCGGATCAATATCATCTGACGATCACTGTGCATGCTAGCATGTGTATGATGGGGTCACATTAACTCGTATCCTTTTTCTAGAGCATTTTTGGATCGTGGTACTTAGCACAATATATCTCCTAAAATACAAAATGATTTCTTAAAATCTTGGCACGAAATGAAACTAAAATTTTTAGGCTTCAAACATTTCCAAAAATAAAATCAATCCACGAAATAATCACGGAGATATCGCGATATCAAAATTCGATTGACGAAACGATCGCATCGCTCCATGCTAGAAAATGGCGAGAATTGTCAACAAACTGTGTCATATTAATTCGTAGGCACCGTTTTGAACAAGATTTACCATAAAATTGCTTCCATCTAAGATGCAAAATTTACAGTANCCGACCTTTACCTTTTAAACTGAAACAGTTCAGTTCGTGGAGCAGACGAGGTCTGTATATCAATATACCCAATCTAACCAATCGTTTAACCAAATGTATTTATCACGTGACCGTCATCGGGAGTAACGATGAAAGTATAGTGGTTTTTATTTGAAGGGGCAGACATGTCACCTGTGTAATAAACACGCTTCAAATTTATGTTCTACCGAAACACATCACGTTTAATGGCCGATGAGGATTCTGTGTCGCCAGTAGAATGTTTCGGCATGAATGAGTGGAACATGAGTGCTTTATTTTGTGGTACAACAGGTTTTGGAACGAATGTGATTAAACTAAGAGGAAATGTGCTTGATCAGGGTGTCTTCCATAAAACAGTCGTTATAGAAAATTCGGGGAAATACTCAAGCTTGTTAACGCCCAACATTCATGAATTTCTTTTTAAAAAAACACAAAAAAACACAAAAGAATAAAAAAAAGCTTCCTCCAAAGAAATATATTGATGAAATTCGCTCGACCACCATTGCATTGAATGCGTTTGATTGGTTCTCTAAGTACGCACGCCTTAAAAGCGTTAGCTCAGCGCCCTTTCTTTGTATTTCTGGGTTCACGAGCTTCCTTCTAATTCTACGAATGCAAGGCCGACATTAAATTCTAGATATAAATGTGAGATGGAGCCTTTGAGACAAGAGTTTATTTAATAGGTATGATCTAAATTTGGTAATTGAGCAACTTTTTTTTATAAGGTGGAGTAGACGGATTATTTTTTCTTGTACGGGTGCGTGTAGCGTAATATAAGCTAACGGAACAGTCACATATTTGTATTAATAGCTAAATTTAACCCACTGACTACTGAATTTTGTAATTCCCATAGACTTTGTGCAGGGAGCACCAGGTTCCAGTAGTCAATGGGCTAATATTATTTGATGGTCACTGCGCACGCTAACATGTGTATACTTCGAGCTTATGCCAAACTGTATTAATATATTCTGGTAATTACAATCAGATATTACATATCAGATTGTGATCTCACTGATGAATTGAAGAAATCACACAATCGCAATTGATATATATACATGTATATATCAAAACGGTTAGTCATACCTGCCCAAACCGAATGAATTCAAAGTATTAAACTTGATCGTCTTCCCGTTCTCTTTCTCCCTAAAAATCAACACTTGACTGACGCTTGACTGACGTTGTATGCTTCGACTGGCTTGCGACGTATGCACTTATCAGCGTCAGCTAAACGACTTCCCGTCATAGTCCAGAGAGCGTCTTTCCTTTGTATTTCTTCCGATAGGGGAGTAAAATGAATTAAATTAACGCTTGACTGGCGCTTGACTGACGTTGTATACTTTGCTGGCGCACAACGTTTGCACTCGTAAGCGTCAGATAAACGTCTTCCCTTTGTATTTCATTCATATTCCACAGAGCGTCTTCCAAATTTCATCAACGCTGAACAGACGTTGTTTATAAACGCAAAAGTGTGACTAATTATTTGGACGGCGAGACTATTTCGTCATAGATACATCGTGTACTGTCATCGTCGAGTGGTGTGTCAACTTTCCAGGAGTTTTGAAGGTCAAGGGTTCCAAAGATCTTACATGGCGCGAGACAAGTTTGAAAAAAAGATCTGAATCTACAAGTGGTACCCTCCATTTGAATGGATCCGGTACAGCACGTGATTGTGTTCACTCAATGAGGCATGGAGTGTTTTTATGACAGAACGTGAAAAGTGGGGATTTGATCGAAGTATACGTCCCACAAACAAATAGAAAACGCTTTTTCTGTAACTTCTGTATCATTTTCTAATAAACAATAGTAGTAATGATAATATTCGGTTCTTATATCTCGTTTTACATGTTACCATAGCACGATATAAAATATTTCCGCAACATAAAGTCGGTCATGGACAATAGATCTATCGAGCCGTATAAGCCGTGTATTGAAATGTGCGGACACAACAATACCAAGCCGGTTCCGATTTCAATAACATTACAAAGGAGCATTGAATTGTTGTTCGACTTCATTTTACGGAAATAGATCATACCGTGTTTTCCTCTTTCAACTGTCTTATAAGAATGACTTTTCAACAAACTTCGCGAACAGAAGTGACCGATTGAAAATAAGATGGGTGAGCAGTCATCACAGACCAAGAGGGAGTTTAAAACGAGACAGATGGATTACTGATATCGCTTGATCCCGTGGCCAATGGACCACTGGTATCGATTGCCGCCCACCTATTCTGACATTGTCTCGTCAGAATTATAGCAACGCTTCATTCATTGGAAAGGCGAATGGATAGTCAGGCATAAAGTATACCGCATACTTAGGAATAGAGGTGCAACATTGCAAAGGTACAACACGATATAGATTATTTTCGAAAAAAATAAAGTCGGTCATGGACAATAGAGCCGTGCGCCGTGTATTGAATCGTGCGGACACAACAATCACAAGCCGATTCCTATTTGAATAGCATTACAAAGGAACATTCAATTGTTGTTCGACTTAATTTTACGGAAAAGGTTTATATCGTGTTGTACAAATGAATGCAACCCCATGAGCACCTTCTTTTGGTGCAAATTGCATCAGAAGATTCGACCCATACCTTTGATGATGTGGGATAGATTTGTTATAGCTTATGTTGCAGTCGTGCCAAGTTCCCTTGAAGAAACGACGGGGAATTTGAAATATCTCAAACAATGACTCAATAACATAACACATTGTCCATTGTAGGCTGTAAAAAAGGTACAATATTGCCCCCTTTTCTAAATACTTTATCCTTTATGCGTCCTTTATTTTGAGCTCTTGCACCAAAAAGTTTTTGAGTTTTGCCATAGATTGTACCTTTGCGAAGGTTTACACCCGTTGTGCACCTCTTTTCTTACTGTGCATTTTTCAAATAAAATAGATGGAAATATTGAGCTTGCGCAAGATTCGCATATTCCCATACAATATTTTACCAACATTGTGTCGTATTAAGTAAATAAAAGAAAATGATAATCCTGGAATCCTTAGTTATCAAAAAGAACACATACACTTAAGCTCTGTAGGTCTACACATGCGTATTATGTGTGTGTGTGTGTGTGTGTGTTTGTATGTTTCTGTGTAAATATAGATAAGGATCCAAAAAGAATGAAGAGAAACATGCATTAAGATGGTAAAATTTAAGATTATATTGAAGGATGTGGCACAACAAAATGCTAACATTATACATAACATCACAAAACTCAGAGCAAAGTAGTTTCACATCTAACGAAGATAACACTCATAACACCATTTTCAAACAAATCGGTTTAGTGTCCGCTTTTTGTGTCAGTGTAGTAAGTTGGTATTGCGCATGTAAAAATATATGTGGATTTTATGTGTGAGTGTATGTGTGTCTGTGTGGGTGTGTGTGTGTGTATGTGTGTGCGTGTGAGTATATGCATATGGTGATGCATATATACATATTGGTAGTTTCGGATTCATGCAATAAGACATGATTCATAGAAGCATATGAGCATAAAACAAGTTTGACAGTACGTTTAATTTAATTGAATTAACTTTCTACATTGCTGTAAATGGTGTTTGTGTGTTTCCTAATATAACGTTAATTTCTAGCTTTCTAGTAGCAGAATGAATGATCAATCTGTAATGCTGATTCCATCACTTGCCTTTCGTATTGCTTCAAGTGCAGGTAAGGGTATAAGCCAGCAATAATTCACGTTAATGATTAAGGGTCAAGATCTGCCGTTGTGGGAGGAACCATAACGATGAAAAATAAATGTATCCGATTCTAAGTTCCACAGGGACGGCTTGACCGAGGGGATGCGGTTTAAACAGGTCAGATATAAATGATGAAGGGAGGAGGAAGATGAGTTACTGAGAGAGAGAGAGAGAGAGAGAGAGAGAGAGAGAGAGAGAGAGAGAGAGAGAGAGAGAGAGATACAGGGGATGAGGAAAGAGAGAAGAGAAAGAGAGGTTAGGGGTGAGAGAGAGGGATAGATGGTAAGGAAAGAGAAAGGGGGGACAGAGAAAGAAAGAGAGAGAGATAGAAGGGTAGATGATAACGGAAGAGAGAGCGGAGAGAGAGAGAGAGAGAGAGAAAGAGAGAAGGAGAGATAAAAGAAAGCGGATGATGAGAGATTAAGGTGATGAGAGAGAGAGAGCAGGGGGAGGATGAGGAAACAGGGAGGGAGAGATACAAGAAAGAGGAGGATGAGGGAGGAAGCGGAGGAAATACTTGAATTGTTATAAACAAAAACAGGAAACCTCGCTTTAGGCAAGCCAACTGAAGCAATTGAATGAGAAATACACAAGAAGAAAACTATATTTAGAGGGACAAGAAATAGAGGGAGATAGATAGTTGCAAGTTTACTCTGCGATTGCTTAATGTTTTGATATCATTTTCACTCAAATCCCTCCCAGAATGAGATCCATAAGTTCAATCCCATTCACCGATTTACGAAGGCTATAAAAAGTCAGCCGCTACCCAGCGTATTGAATTGAATTTATAGCATGGGGAGCTGACATGTTCGTCTGTATGCGAACATACATGTTCATCGGCAATATAGCTAATTGTCATGATTGTGGATCTTGTGTATTTCTCAATATATTCATGTATGCATAATAAAATAATGATAATGATAATAATGATAATAACAATAATAACAATGATAATGATAATAATAATAATAATAATAATAATAATAATAATGATAATAATAATAATAACAATAATACTACTACTAATAATAATAATAATGATGATGATGATAATGATACTAATACTAATACTATTACTACTACTACTTCTACTAGAAACAGTGATAATAATACTAATACTAATAATAATGATAATAATAATAATAATAATAATAATAATAATAATAATAATAATGACACATTTCTATGTGGCGCCAAATCCACTTTTTTCAACAAATAAAATGCTCAAGGCGTAATTATGAAAAATATGTGAAGATGGTAAAATATATTCGATTTACGCCGGACATAAAGGTTGACCGCTTCCTCAAATGTGTAACTAAGTTTTTAGTGTTGGATGGGAGACAACCTTTCCTTTGCTAAAAACACTTGAATCTTGGATGGTACACGGAATTTCAAGTGCGTATCATCTTCCATGTTTTGATGGTTGTTAAGGTGATGACTTGAAGGGTATCCGCAAGCAAACATAGCAACCAAGAAAATCTTTCCTTCGAACATTTTCAAAGGCCGACTCACACCTTTGCGTTTTTAGTCTGGGTCTGCTCATCGTTTTTTTTTTTAAAAACGCCCCCCCCCCCCCCGAGCGCAAAGTATACGCTGATCAGATGGTGGAATGACGTTCGGCATACGCCCAATGAAGATACGCCGAACGTCAGTTTCACAAATGTTTAAAGTGTATTTATTGACTTATTCTGTATTACATGATTATGTATTTTAATTTAAGTGTCGTTTTACCTTGAATATTCTGCTAATGGCATGGCCCCAATGTAAACCAGGCTCTGTATCTGTTTTTTTTTTNGACTCTGTATTGATGGCTAGAGCAAACAGATTAATATCATGGTATGGCATAATTATGATTCGTCTGTGTTTTCACGAAGTAAAAGTAGCCAAAGGGTACTTAATTGTTGCATGAAGACAAAGACATCCCGATATAGCAACAATTCAAGATTCAAGATTCAAGATTCGTTTTATTTCATTTTCCAAACAATAGCATTATTTAATACATCAAATAAGAAAATATTTGTAAACTTAGAAGTACGGATGTGTCATTGACAGAGAATAAGCAGATAAGTAAAAAAAAAAAAAAAAAAAATGAAATTGGAGCCTGCAGAAACCATTGCATGTAAAGCCCGTGTCAGACCTTTGCGTTTTTAGCCTGCGTCGGCCGAGAGTTTTTGAAAATCGTTCCCACAGCGTACGCCAGTGTATTGGTCAAATTCCTCTAAAGGCTGCAACTCATGCTCCTTTGCGGTTTAGGCTGCGTCGGCTCATCGTTTTTTGAAAATTGAAAACGCTCCCCGAGCGCAAAGTATACGCTGATCAGATGGTAGAATGACGTTCTGCATGCGCCCAAGAGAGATACGCCAAACGTCAGTTTGACAAATGTTTTAAGTGTATTTATTGACTTATTCTGTATTACATATGTATTTTAATTTAAGTGTCGTTTTACCTTGAATATTCTGCTAATGGCATGGCCCCAATGTAAACCAGGCTCTGTATCTGTTTTTTTTTTTACCGTGTTGCAATAAAAGCTGTCTCTCTCTCTATCTATCTATCTATCTATCTATCTATCTATCTATCTATCAGTTCACTGTATGACCTGCATCTTTGTGCGCAAGGGAAGTGCTTCTAATGTTCCAAAACGCTCAGCCGAAGCAGGCTCAAAACACGAAAGTATGAGTCGGCATCTAAAGTGGCTACAAGAGCTTTTTAGGGGTTTCCCTCTATTTTTATTCTGGTAGTGGTACTGAAAGCAAAATTAGACTATAGAGTGTTATAAAACATAATCAACGTAGCTAAAAATCTAAATGTTTAAAATATCACTTACAATTTCGATAATGTAACATATGACCGGGTTTGTGCTTTGCAAAGCTATTTGTGGAGGCACCTAAGACTCTACAAACGATACAATGGTATCACACAGTATCCCCCCCCCCCCCCCCCCCCCAAAAAAAAATAGAAAATAAAATGCAAGATCGTACCCTGGACAGCCTCAAGAGGACAGTGTGAAATGTTATTNCCCCCCCCCCCCACACTCACACTTTTTAAAACGTTCGAAGGTTCATGATCATCTTTTGAGTTTATACGTTTAGTTGAACATGGCAATTCCCAAATGATTTATGCAACTTTGATGACGAGTTTATTAAGTTTTCATACTCCTAAAGGCAAATTTCATGTGAGCGTGACTATAAAGATCTAAAGGATAATAAAAGTCTTCGATTATACTTAAAACCCTTAAGTGGTTTTCATGATTAGTTAGATTTAAATTGTTCTCTATCAAGGATGCAGAAGATTTGTAGTGACGCAAGTTTCTGCTGCTAGAAACTTGTCAAACTTCCCCTTTCTTTTCCCCAATTGTCAAAGGGTTTTCAATATTCCCCAGTGGGATTACGCTATTCACGTTCCTATATTTGATTTATACATGCAGACACGAAGCCAGGGGCGAGGGTGGAGGGGGGCTGGTAACCCCGTACAAATCTTGGGTAAGGAAACACACACAGTGTCCGCTCGCGGCTGTCAAAATGTATAATGATGCATATTTCAAAGTTTTGCTGCATATTGTACATTTTCATGATAGTTTCCACCCTAACAAGAATGTACCGTTTGCCTAGCGTCATCAAAAGGATGAAATATTGCTTTTTTTCAAATTTTGCCTCAGAACTCATTTGTTCACAAAGGTGTACCCTTTTGTAAATACAATTTTCCAAGTGTGCAACTTTTTGAGGGAGACGTTGTTTCTTTCTTATGGTCACTCACACCAGATTAATTGATTTTTTCATGAAATTGTACGAATTATTTTGCAATATTTCTCCTAATCATTATGTTTAACTGTTGACTTCTGAATTCTTACATTTACATTTACTCTGTACCAGGGCCTCCCGGTTACGCCCCGGTCACATAGGACCTCGGAAGCAACACGATCCACCCCGACTCGTTGTTCTGAGGCAGTTAACTGTGAATTAACAAAGAGTCGGGGTAAATCGTGTTGCTTCCGGGGTCCTATGTGACTGGGGCATTACAGTAGTTAATGAGTGAAAGGAATCATCGTGTTTAGAATTATTCTATATTTTTAACATGACAACAGGACGACAGTTTCTGTTTTTCCATGCGTTTTCAGAAAAATATCTATATTTCTACAAGGATGTAAATATGAGAATACTCTCAAAAGACAAAGAGAATATGAAGACGCAAAAATGAGAGTAGATATCCCGTCAATATTCATTCCAAACGGAAACAAATATAGCTGACTATGAAGATTGATTATCGCAAGAGTAAATCATTTATGACCTACGGGAGACGGCATCCGTTAATAAATGCCGCATCCATCCTCATCCCATCCCGCGCTTTTGACGGACGTTCGGCGAAAGGAGGAGGAATTGTTTTTCGTCAGGGGGATGCCAAGGAGATGCACTTCAAGTGTCAAGCTCGATTGCAAGTCAAACATATACCTACCGAGAGGGTCAACAACCAAATATATCAAAGCGCTAATCTTTCCGTTTTCTTGCATCAGCTACGCCGAATTACATCTTGAGATCGTGTTATGCCACTCGAAGAGTCTAATTTTGGTGTCGATGCTGACGAAATTATTACGTAATCTAAAACAAAGGATTACAAGAAAGACGAGTTGAAATTTGTTAGTTTTAGGGATAAGTACTGTATTAGGGTGCTGTGTAGATTTTGCCACTGAAAGGTGACGTAACCTATACAGCGTTGTCAACTGTTTGTTTTATTTTTAATCAATAATTTGGAGATTAGACCAAAATTGTCAATATGGTGTTGGACTTATTGATATTAGCTGTGAACTAGGAATCTTTTTCAAATATATTTACGTTGAACCGTGTAGATTTTTTTTTCCACATGGACTAGAAACGCTTGTATTTTGTTGAAAAATATTGGTATCCTTTTTATGTAAAAGCAATTTCAATTGTTTGTCACTGAGGCAAGAGATAAGTGAGATTAACGGGATTCAATAGCTGGATGCATTAGTTACGCAATTGGGCAATATTCTACGTCAGAAATTGTTTTAAATGATAATTATTCTTTAAAAAAAATCAGATTACCACTGCTTTGCAACCCACCAGAGTCGTTACTTTCTTTCAGCAAGAAATGCGCCTGCACTAGTCTGCACTCTACCCAGGTCTTGATATATTTATCGATTTCTTTTTTTCATTTCAATTTGACAGCTCCATCAATAGTCTCAATACTGGTTTCCATTGAGTAGGTTCTTAATCATGCATGAGTAGAGTCAAATAGTAATGCCGTATTTGGTTTGCTGCTGGAATGCTTCGAAAGGGAGTGGAGAATATTCATTTTTTTTTTCAAATGTTTCTTGTTTTAATCAAGGGCAATACAAGTTATTAACAATCGAATTGATAACCTTTCATAAATGGTTATAAAATAGTATTTAACGGACACTATTATGCATCACGTTGGTGCATAAAGATCGATTCTTACCTACGCGCTTTTGTTTAGTATGCATCGGCCCATTGTTTTTTAAAGTAGAAAAAGAATTGCGCACAGTATACGAGGATCAGACAGTGCAATGATGATCGGCTTGCGCTCAAGGGAGCGTACGCCTAACGTCAGCCCACCGTATGACCTGTGTATGATCAACGGAGTGTTAATAACTTTCAAAAAGCGCTGGGCTGACGCAGGCTAAAAACACAAAGTTGTGAGTTAGCCTTTAGCTATCTTCACGACGATATCAATAGCGGTGGTGAACCAGGCCTATACGGAAAATAAAGATGTCACTCATAGAAATCTAAAGATACGATTGAGGATATCACAACAACGGAAGATTGACACTGAGTCAATTTTTCGCTGCCAAGTGGATTGGGTGTGCAGAAGACGGAAATATCAATATTGATATTAAGAAAATAAGCTGAAGGTCGACCTCATCTCAATAACGGCTTATACCAAATCCGTGGCGTTTGCGATCTATTAAGCCCCGGTCACATAGGACCCCGGAAGCAACACGATTCACTCCGACTCGTTGTTCTGAGGCAGTTAAATGTGAATTAACAACGAGTCGGGGTGAATCGTGTTGCTTCCGGGATCCTATGTGACCGGGGCTTTAGAACAACGAGTCGGGGTGAATCGTGTTGCTTCCGGGATCCTATGTGACCGGGGCATTAACACCATCCCTCCCAACATATTGGCGCGCTCTAGACCGGGGAAAGGGCGCGCCTCTCTTAGCAAGCTGAACATATATTGACACTTCATTAATACACTCCCCGAGTGTTGGTTTAAACGATTACGAGTACTTTCGCTGGACAGCTGATTTGCTGGAGTCTGTGTGTGCTTTGCAGACGACCGTGGTGTCTTGCGGGACACAGCGAAAAGGTTAAGAGACGCGAGAGGAGCAACATAAATTCTCGCGGAGGGGTTTGATGGGAGTTTGATGGGCGAAAAGGGCGGATGAGAAGGAGGAAAAGATAAACACTGGAGATTGTCAGAGAGGACGAGAGGGGTAGGGTGATAAGGCTGACTCACGCCTTTGCGTTTTTAGCCCGCGTTGGCCCAGCGTTTTTAACAATTAGAAACTCTTCCTTGACGCACAAAGACGCAGGTCATACGGTGGAATGACGTTCGGTGTACGCTGCCTGAGCGCATGCTGAATATCAGTCAACCGTCTGATCAGCATATAGTGCACGCTCGAGGGCCGTTTAATTAAAAAAAAACCGCTGGACCAACGCAGGCTAAAAACGCTAAAAGGTGTGAGTAGGCCTTTAGATCAAATAAAGGTAGAATTAGTGGTGGCAAAGACAGATTTTGTAGACCACTGCATATACAGTAGAGTTAGACATGTTAGATGGATTAACTCCAAAGCAAGTAGAATACCATTTTAGTTTTGCTGCTCTTAGGCTGGTGCCTGAAGACGCGCCTCTTCCCACTAGCAAAGGTCTGCGCCCAAATTTAAAATGTACAAAATGGTACATTTATAAAATTGAAATATTCATAATTTGCGTACGGTATTTATCGGCAGATTCACTTCAAACAAAGTGGCTGAACCGTGGAATAATCTTCCTGAACACAATGTGTCTGCACCTACAGTGGCTACATTTAAGAGTTACCTGAGGGCCCTTCCCTACGGAATAAAGGGCTAAACTACCAAGTATGCCAAGTAAACTTCTTTTTATCTGTCTGTCTGATTTTTCTTCTCTTATAGGCAATCTTTTTCTGGTCCAGGCCAAGTCTTTAAGATAAACCACGTAGGATGATCTTTAGATAGAGATCGTCTGGCTGCTCTAATTAGCGAGGATAACTAGATTGGACGATATACCAGACAGCTCAATAAGGAACCAATCCCCATTGGAATCGCTGAAGGGGTGCAACGATGCCCCCATACTCCCTCCGGGATGGTGATAGGGTAATGAGATGAGGTACATAGGTGTAACATTTGACAACATGATCGAATGTAACCAATACGTGTGAACGGCCACCAGGATGCATATCGGGTGCGTAAATATCATCTCTACGCGTTGGCAAAAGAGAGCATGCAGGCCTTTTAAGAATATTAATTATTAAAATAGGTCATCCTCAGGTATCATATTCGTTATTTGGCCGTGTTATATTGACGAACAGTATACACCAGTGCAGGAGTGGGGGTATGAAAATCCTGACAAGCAAAAACAAATGTGTACACTGCATTCCACCCTCCTAACAGAGGAAAAGAAAATAGAGGAAAGATAGAGAGAGGGGGGACGGGAGGGAGAGAGAGAGAGAGAGAGGACGGAGGATCCTTGATTAATAATTTGTCTCTTTTCCCCTTTTTTTATTAAAAAAAAGGTGGCGCTCATCTTCTTAGTCCCCTGATACTCACATGATTTACAATTTCCCTAAAGTCTGACTCATACCTGCGTCGGCCGAGCTGTTTAGAGAATGAAAAATGCCCCCTTACAGTACAAATGCGGAGGACCAACGTTCGGCGTACGGTCCTTGAGCGCAGGCCGAATGTCGGTCCACCGCCTGATCAGCGTATACTGTACGTTCAGGGAGCTTTTTTAATTTTCGAGAGCGCACAGCCGACGCAGGCTAAAAACGGTTTGAGTCGACCGTTAGCCTCGAGACAATGCACTATATTTATATTAAATTATACCCCTGATCAGGGCGATCTTCTTGCATTGATGCAGCCCGACAGAAATCATGTTATGCAGACTACATTTTCCCAGATGATTTTTTTCGATATAAGCTTTAAAGGTTAAACTACATTTGCTCGCATTACGGTTATGCTTATAACTATTTGTGTACCTCGGATATGCCAAAATAATAACCTTTATGAAGTATTTTGGTTGAATGTAGTTCAGAATATTTAATTCAAATAAAAATATATTCTATCATAATTCATACTCCTAGCGTATTATCACACATACAAAACATTGTAAGAGCACATACAGTGTGCACTTCAATACACTGCCATACCATGCGGAATGAATGCGCACTGAGAGAGACTCTTGCGCTATTGGTAAACAAGAGGTCAACGGCTGTTTTGAATTTTGAACGCACGATCCATTAATTCGAGGCCCGAATAAAAGAGTTACTATCATATTGGAATAACTATAAATGCGCTTATTATGACCAATCTTTGTGCTTGATTGATTGGTGATAAGTTCTAACATTTAGTACTCTTCAACATTACACAACAATCTTGGAAAGTCAAATTTTAGGCTGCAGAAGAAGTATTCTACCTTTAATACACCATATCACATAGACACAATCCATTAAACCGGCGTCAATTTCCATGAGAAAAAAAGGATAAGAAAAATGAAATTTATATAACACGGTATAAAACATTTACGTTAAATAAAGTGGGTCATATGACAATAGATCCGTACGCCATGTATTGAACTGTGCGGACACAACAATCACAAGCCAGTTCCGATTCAAATAGCAATACAAAGAACCCATGTATTGACGTTCGACTTTATATTGCGGAAATAGATTATATCGTGCTGTATAATGTTTGTATGTATAACATAACACAGTATCCGCTTGTGTCTGTAAAAGGTTGAGTCTGTAAAAGGTACAATATTGCACCTTTGCGGTGGTTCACACCCTTTACACTTTTTTTCCACAAAGCCCGTGCATCAGAATGGTGCAATATTGCACCTATTTGCGAAGGTTTGCAAACCTTTGTACATTCATTTTTCCTTAAAGCCCAAATACAGTTTTGAAAAAAGATTAAAAATGTGAATTTTACGGGATGTTTATCGTGACATGCATTTATGACACACATTTCGAGACCAAAGCATAATTTTTTTTTACAAACTGATTTATTTTAAAAATTTGAATTTGACCGTTAAATCATATTGATCGCCCTCTCTTGGTAATGACAATATTTTTTTTTTTTTTATCAGGTATATGAAAGGTTATTTTCGAGATTTGGAAAAAGAATAATAAAAAACGTATACACGAAAATTATATTTTGAAATTTCTATCCAATTCTGTGCACCAGAAGGTGTCCTTTATAAAAAAAAAAATAGCAAAAAAAGAAGAAGAAAATATTGACTTAGTGTCGTGGCAGACATTAAATACTTTGCACATTAGGTTACAGCTTTACCAAAACACATTAAATTTTCACACAATCTTTTATGCGATATGCTCATGATTATTTCATTTTATTTAGATTTGTAGACAATATTCAGGGACAAAAATATTCGCTTTTTCCAAAACTTTACTTGGGCTTTGAAAACTGGGTCTACTCAAGAAAAATCACGTATTGATTAGATTAAGCAAAAAATCAGACGAACAGATCAAAAAAGGTTTGAAGCAAATCGGACAATAAATAAGAAAGTTGTGAATATTTCAGCGATAACTACCCCTGAGGCCTGCTACCGAATTACGTCAATCCGTTAAGGAGACAAACACACACATACAAATACAAGTTATGTAAACAGGAATCATGATCTCTAAATTCATTAAAATAATGATTGTATATTGCTTTAGGCTGTTAACATGCATTTAGTGTCCGTATTTGCATCGTGCTCGGGGAAAAGTGAAGTACTTGAAGAGTGAGAGGAGGAGGAGGAAAGAGAGAGAGAGAGAGGGGGAGAGAGAGAGGGGGAGAGAGGGGAGATAGGGAGAGTGGGAGAGAGGAAAGAGAGAGGGAAAGCGAGAGAGAGCGAGAGAGAGAGAGAGAGAGAGAGAGCTAGAGAGGCAAGAACAACAATATTTCCGAGAAAATGGTAATACCCGTAGAGAATGAAAGTGATTTATCAAATGTAACCTGGGGAATCGCAAGCACAGCCAGTATTTGATAAGGATTTATTCTATTATCTCGAGTCGTTTGCTCATATTTACATTCAGTGAAATACATCTGTTGCAATAATAAAGACGAAAAATGAATACAAAATATAGAAATAATTCTTATCGGATTTTTTAACGGATTTTTTCATTTGTATTGAAATGTCAAGAGAGTGGATTTGAACGCGGAGACCGACATTTGTAATGTGTCCCACACTTAGAAAATATGGCGCACATCGTTGGTGCAAAATTTTCCAATACGTCGCAATCGGAGGCAAAATTCGAAAAGGTGCAAAATTGCATTGTATTACCCTTTTGAAAGATACGTAAAGAGTGCAAACCCCCCCCCCCCCCCCCCCCCCCAAAAAAAAAAAAAAAAATAGAAAATAAAATGCAAGATCGTACCCTGGACAGCCTCAAGAGGACAGTGTGAAATGTTATTGAGTCATTTTTTATCTTTATATTTTGATGTCGCCGTTGTTTATGAATGGAAGCGTAGCACGATTCCTCTATATAAGCACTAACGCAGAATGCAAAATGCCAAATCATACCTGTTTTGTGGTTCGATTTTTCACCAAAAGGTTAAAAATTGCACCCCAAAAAGGTTTTCACAGTGTTCCTCAATGTTTACTTGATTCATGGTCACCAAAAATGAGTATTGTAACAGTCCGAACGACACGTTATTAGTGGCATGCGTATGTTTTATGATTTACCAAAGACAAAATCATCAAACTCTTTTTTTTGTATTTGTGTTGTTATTAGGAATCAAATATCAAATCACAATATTTATAAATGATCCGAAAGATTGCATGACAAAATATGAAGTGAAAAAAAAATCATCAAACTCTATAAATTGTTTCACATCACAAGACTGATGACAAACCAAATATAGTTTTTGAAGCACATTATAACATAAAGTGCAGTCAAAGATTTTTGAAAGCCCCTTGTACTAAAACTTCGAGAAATCATGCTTTTCCTGTACATTGAAATAGTGTAGTTTCTTTCTTTTTTTTTGGGGGGGGGGGGTTATGACAATTTCCAGACCCAAAACATTTATCCGGATAGCCTTTAAAACTTGGATGAACACAAATTTAAGCGTAAACGTTCCTCGTTCGATCCTTCATTCCTGCTATGTTCGATTTGGGATAATTCAGAAGAAAAAAAAGATTTTTCATTCAAAAATAATTTCTTGAAACTGTCGGTCGAAATCAAAAAAAAAAAAAAAAACCGGTGGAATAGGGTTCGGTCATTGACGACATAACACATTCACAATTTGAATTATAAATTAAATGGAGATTTGAATCATATTCTACGGTCAATTCTAACCTGAAAACAAGATCCTTGTGATTCTGAAAAATAACATTCTTTCATTTTATGTTTGGACACTTAAACTTTTTTATCATACTGATTTTCACAGACAAGACAGCCGGCTGGTTGAGTAACATTGCTGTTATACATGTAGTTCTTAAAAAAATGTATTACTTTCAAGATTGTTGTTTTCTTAATTTAGAATTGCATCTATCAAAATGCATCATTGTAAATACAGTTACACACGCACACACCCAACACACATATACACTCACACACTCATCGCACATTCATACACACGCATGTACACACCACATATACACACACTCACACCTACCACACATACATACACGCACATCCACCATAAATACACATATACACCAACACCCACACTTACATATGTACACAAAAGTATGTGCATCTTCCCACACACACACACGTAATGCTCCACACGCACGCACACAATAAAACCAAATATATTTATACAAACTAATGGGTCACTTCACCGCTTGAGAAACACACTTTTGAGCTATTGATACTTTTCAGGTATAAACAGAATTTTCCCGATGGACACACTTTATATCTTCATAATAATTCTGTTTTGTAGATTTTTCTGTGAAAATTGCAACTCTAAACTTAAGGGAAGTATCTTTGCCGAAGGCTCTATGCTCTCCCTGAGGAGCATTCTCCTCGCGACAGATTTTAGCCTCGAGGCTATAGTTTCATTACGGTATTCTATTGTTTGGATGAAGCCACTTTCAACGTGAGCAGGATGGACAAAGGCTTTTGGACAACGTGAACAACTTCATTAAAGCATTCACAATGTTATAGATAAATTGCAGTAAAATAAATCATAATTAAAGTGACATGCTTCTTTATTTCAATGATAACCGAAAAGCCTCAAAATCATTCTTCAAGGGATTAAAAAAATACAAGCATTGTGTTTCTGTGGACCGCCGTCATGTCATTGGATTTTCTATTTTATTTGCATCTAAAATTTTAATAGTCTTTAACGACAAAATCTTACAACTCTTTATTTTGGGGGAAATCTCTTCATTTTGTAATTTGTAGTTTGTTTTAAGCGATTCATTATTTTGTTGTTCTTCGTTATAATTTCTGTTAAGAAATGAAAAAAAAAATGAATTGAATTGAATTGAACTCTAAAAGTAATTTTCAGACCCAATCTATTTTGGAGCTAATCGTTTTTGTCTCCATCTCAGCAGTTTAAAAGCCACTTATTTCACTGGCATTATGAACATTTGTTCGCAAACCTCCCGAAAGAAAAAGTGAGTGGCAATATCCTCCGAGCAGCTAAACGTCATAATACATGGACAAAATTAGAATCGCACCTCGGTATGTCGGCGTTGATGGAGCGAGACGGACGCTGGACAGACGTTGGCTGTAAACTCAAACGTGTAGGTCAGCCCTAATATCATATTTAATCATTTATTCAGTCATTAATTCGGAAAGCGCAACGAAGCACATTCATCACACTTGTCAATGTTGAAATTATAGTCGATGTCAGAAGAACTTAGCATTTCGTTTGACGTAGTTATGTCAGAGGAATTCAACATTCCGTTTGACGTAAAACATATGAGAAATATGGTGGAATGGAGTGTACACATTATTCCCCTTTTTTCATCTTCGGAAAATTCCACATGAGAAAAATTTTGTCATTTTTAAAGAGCAAATAATTGTTCTTGACGACAGCAGTTTTAGGATAATTTGCTTATAGGAAGGGTTAGGAAGGGAAGATGCATATTTAAAAAATTGGAAATGTATTCATTCAAATTTCATCAACATATTCAGTCAACATTCTGTTTGCATGATTTATTAATTAAATATATTTTGATATGTTATGATATGATGTGATAAAATTAATAGTCAATTTTTGTATAGACTATTAAAGCCCCGGTCACATAGGACCCCGGAAGCAACACGATTCACCCCGACTCGTTGTTCTGAGGCATTTATCTGTGAATTAACAAAGAGTCGGGGTGAATCGTGTTGCTTCCGGGGTCCTATGTGACCGGGGCTTAATCTTTCAATATTGTGTATCCTTTTTGATCGGGTAGTTCCATGCATGACTGTACAACAAACAGTCTCCAAACAAGTGAGAGTCAGACTGACACATGAAAACCTACAGCCGTTTATCACAGCCCACATACTTTTTTTTCCTTCATATTATTCTTCTCCGGCACGTAATAAAGAGGCGTGATTTATGAGATCTATGCACTTCTCTGAAATACGATACGGCCATTTCTCCAAATGACCGGTTAGTATTGTTTCGACCGACAACGCTAGGATTGCCGGAGGTATACTATATGGTGATCAGGAAAGTACACAAAAGTACAGTAGATATTGAAGGAGCAATGTCCAGTAGCTTAAGCCCTGGTCACATAGGACCCCGGAAGCAACACGATTCACCCCGACTCTTTGTTAATTCACAGTCAGCTGCCTCAGAACAACGAGTCGGGGTGAATCGTGTTGCTTCCGGTGTCCTATGTGACCGGGGCTTTAACTCCAAATCATGCTGAAGGGGGGGGGGGGGGGGTTGATCCACCCCTCGATACCCCGACTTAATGACTTCTTATATAATTTCGTGCAACATGTGAGACCAAATTCGCTGCGCCCGTTTTCACCGATTTTACACTTATGGGGTGTTGCCTCAACTGCAAATCAACTGCAACTTTGCAAATTGTAACGCGCATTTTCATTCGCGCGTGGTGTGCGCATTTAACAAGATGCGCATTAAACAATGATTCCGATCAACTGCAACGTGCGATCAAGTGCAACTTTTGAACAACACCCCCTAAGCCAATTTTAAAAAAATCGATAACCCCCAAATTACTTGAAATCGTGATTTCGTGTATAACATCATAAAACATTGCTGAAATTAATGCATTTTTGTATAGCTTTGAATAACGTCTGCCACAATTTCTGAACCCCTTGACCTTTTCTTCACAAAGCAATATAAAATAATATTAATATATGCAATTTATATAGCGCACGTATCCACTCTGCTGAGTGCTCTAGGCGCTTTACATTATTATTATCCTGGCTTTAGCCCGGAAGCCATCTGCGGCGCACTTGGCATTTCAAGGAATAAATATTCCTGCCAGGTACACATTCACCTCACCTGGGTTGAGTGCAGCACAATGCGGATGAATTTCTTGCTGAAGGAAATTGACGCCATGGGTAGGATTCGAACCTATGACCCTCTAGTTGAAAGGCAAGAGTCACGATCACTACACCACCATTAATACCACATTGTTTATATAGCGCATTTCACTGCCATTGCGTCTCTATGCGCTTGAGAAATAGAGACTAGGAGATTAAAGATGCCATTCAATTGGGGCTAAGTCATTTATATTACTTTTTGAACAAACAAAAGAACCATGAATACAGACAAACATAACAAAACTGTAAAATAAAACCTGCCTATGGAGAGGGTGATAAGGTCTTCATGAAGTACAACACTTGAACTTTATCAACGTCCACTTTCTCAATG